>SCDS01001348.1:15224-31608 GCA_004149465.1 Drosophila nigromelanica | reverse complement strand
ATTGGTCACCGCAGAGCCTGTAATCAGGGATATTATCCAAGTTTTATGGTGTTCTCTTATTAAGTCTTGTAACATGAGTGTGTTATATTTATGTGTTAAAATGTAGTTGGTAGTTGGCAATAAGAACTAACATTCACTATATGTACACAGTGTAAAAATGTTCATTTACTGCATCAGACGATTTTAATCTATATGCTTACAAATATTAACATTTTACATTATTGATGTTTTAAAATTTGGATTCATTTTGAAATATAACATTCGTTAATTTTGTATAGTCACCTTGAAACCTTAAAGTAAAGAGCGCATTCAACGTTCTGCTGTTGTTCACGATTAGCCTTAAGCTCTGTACTCTTGGTAAGCACCCTTTCTCAGGAATAAATCCTAGTCTTATGAATACCCAGTCTCAACTAGCCGCAGGTCACTTACCCAATAAACACATTCTTGCGCTCCAATCTACCGGTAAGCAATGGGATAAACGAAAGCTTTTAGAAAGCGAAATGGAAACCATTCAAGAAAATTGCGACGATAACGTAGCAGGACGATAACGACAGCGACAACGTGTGTCTCCAATTACCAAAAAAGTTCTCGACGAAACAAAGATACGACCACTGGGCAGGGGTGGGGTTAGGAGTAGGTAGGGGTTGCAGCCTTTAAACTAAAATTGACGTGACTCACGACGAGAGAAACAAAAAATAATGCAAAGTGAGAAAGGGAGAAAAAGGTACAGGACAAATATACACATTCACAAATTCACACACACACACACACACATGTCGAGAGGCGGTCAATTTGAAAAAAAGTGAGCTTCGTCTGTGGCACCGCGTAGCACTCATAAAACTGGCTGAGAATGTGCAGCAGGGCGTGTCGACGGTGGTGGTGCCACGTTGGGAAGCCGCAAAGTGTGCGGTCGCATGTGCCGCCAGGCAGGTGGTAGCTGGCCCAAAAGGGTCACCGTCTGTTATGTAGGGTAGCTGCGCCTGGAAAATGCATTTTCCTGTGCCACTGTCCTGATAGACATCAAGCGCTCAATAATGACGCTAACTCACACACACATAATTGAAGTACGTGCATTTTTGTTATTGAAATGGGCGCAAGGCAACAAATCCGCCCCCTTTGCTGGGCCTTACGTTGCTTACGTAATTGGTTCAACAAACCTTTTTCTGCCCACACAAGTGCTGCTCGGTTTTACCAGTTGTTTGACGTTGCCATGGAATTGGAAATAAAATTTGCCTGCAGGTCGTTAGTTGGCCAAAAACGCCAAGCCCCCCTTTTAGGCCAACGCATGGTTTTGTTTGGTTCGATATTTTCAAATGTTGGCGCTTAGCATGCAAAGCAAAGTTGCAAAATAAACCAAAGTTAAACAAGCACATTAACACAATGCCAATCGTTTATGCTTTCAGTTCTATAGTCTGCTGGAGCAGAATCCTGTTGCCAATTCAACGTTGTCGCTGCGCTCCTGCACGATCTTTGTGCCCACTAACGAAGCCTTCCAGCGCCACAAGGGCCCCACCCATGTCCTCTATCACATCTGTAAGTATTCGTGCACCCTCTGATCCATGACTATATAATTAATTTCATTTAAATGCATTCCCTCCCACGCTTAGCCACCGCGGCGTTCAGCAAAGACCAACTGGAGAAGACCGTGTCATCGGACATGGATGGCAATCCTCCACTGTACATCACAAAGAGCCGCAATGGTGACATCTATGTGAACAATGCGCGCATCATACCCTCACTTAGTGTCGAGCTGACCAATCGTGAGGGCAAGCGACAGGTCAGTGACCAAACTCTTGATTGGAATTGCAGATCCAATGAACATATTTATTTAAGCACCAACCAATTTAAGCACTGCAACCATATGATTAATACTTAATGCAGGTCATGCACATCATCGACGAAGTACTAGATCCGCTCACTGCGCTGCCAACTGCCAAAACAGAAATTAACAATCTGGATGCCCTACAATTTATGCAGAAGGCCGATCAACTGAACGTGGGCGATAACAAATTGCGCACATATCGCTCCCAGGTGACGCTCATGAAGAAGGAATCGCTCTATCAGGCGCCTGGAGCGCACACCTTCTTGTTACCCGTGGACGAGGGTTTTAAGGTGCGTTCAATTGCCATGGTGTTTTTCTTTACATCAATATTGAGATCGATACTCGTATTCGTTTCGTACAGCTCTCGACCCGCAGCAGTTTGGTGGATGGCAAAGTCATCGACGGTCATGTGATACCGAACACTGTCATTTTTACTGCCGCCTCGCAACACGACGAACCCAAGACTTCCGCTGCCTTTGAGGATCAACTCAAGGTCACTGTGAGCTTCTTTAAACAAAAGGACGGCAAAAGTGAGATGAATATTTGCAGAAGCTGTAATTACACAATTACTTATCCACCATTCATCGCTTCATTTGCAGTGTATGTCAAGTCCAATACAATCATTGGTGATGCCAAGCATCCCCAGGGCGTGGTCCTCGCTGAGATTGTCAAGGCCAACATACCCGTGAAAAACGGCGTGATCCATTTGATCCATCGTCCGCTTATGATCATCGATACGACCGTCACCCAGTTTCTACAGGTAGGTAGACGTAGCACCCAGTCTACAAGACACAACAGAGAAACGTACACCCCACACACAGATAGATACTAAATATACAGTGACCATGTCTGGCGATAATGCTTGGCATTTTTATTGGCTCAGCACGCAGCGCTGGCTTCCTGCGTTTGCCAGCTGCCGTAGAAATTTCTTACAAACACATGCATACATAAACAAATTATAGAGACTTAGAGAGCTTTGCATTTAGCTGAGCTGTGCTCGATTGACATCAATGGCGCTTGGAGGCACAATATTTCAAACGTTCTTCTATATGCAAAGTCAAAACCAAAGTATCAAATAACACCATAAACTTGACATTGACAGATATACATACACATACTAATATACATACACATGCACATACGTATGTATGTAGATCATAAAACGACGCTTGATCTCAAAAAAAAAAAAAACAAAACAAAAACTTTACACTTTGCCAAAAAACGAAAACCCAAAGTCTGATTTTACATAGAACTGAATTTGCTGAGATCTCTTTGTGGGATCTGAAGATTGGTGCAAGATTTGTTGGCCCCAGAAGCGCCTCGAATTTTGCTCGTAATGTTAACTGGTTCGGTTTCATGTAAAATCGAATGCAAAATTTTATTTTAAAATAATTTTTAAAATATAAATTTTATTTTAAAAAAATTTTGGGTGTAATGTAAGTATTGCCAAAAATCAACGAAAAACCAAATGAACAACCAATGTATTTAATGTAAAGTTATCTTATGAACCAAATTTCAATTTCTATCTTTACCACACACAAAAAAAAAAAACATCATGAGCTGCAATTTCCAATGCGCTAATTGGTACAATTATTAAATTGATATTCTGTTCAAACGCTTTGCTTTCAAACTGCAGCTCAATACGCTCTCGACTTCGATCCTGTGGCAGTAGCAAGCAAATGGCTTTAGATACCCAAAATTCAAACACTCCACTCAATTGGCTCTTACAAAACTTAAATTCAAAATAAAAATTCCTAATGCGTTGC
Organism: Drosophila nigromelanica; assembly: GCA_004149465.1. Taxonomy (NCBI): domain Eukaryota; kingdom Metazoa; phylum Arthropoda; class Insecta; order Diptera; family Drosophilidae; genus Drosophila; species Drosophila nigromelanica. Next base: position 28,020 of record SCDS01001348.1, on the reverse strand, counting down.
TTGTACTGACGCATGTTAAAAATAAAAATACCCAAAAACAAAATTAGAGATTGAATTTAATACTTCATCCACAATTCCTTCATATTTCTCAATCGAGTGCATTGGTGAGCCATGTCTAGTCTTTGTAAAATAATTGGCATAAAACTCCATTCATGGTTTCTCATCTCAGCTCGCCCGATCGTTCGTTCAGTCGGCATGCTTTGATCGTCACTCTAAGTGTTAGTCTAACTGTAAACACATCTCGTCCATGTGAAATCGCTGATCATGTTACAGAACAAACGTATGCATACATTATAAACGTTGCTTTACATTCCAAATCAGTTCAAAATCGGCTCATCTTACTGTTTATTTTTATATAACATTTGTGACTGTTTGCTTAGCGTTTTGTTGTAATACGCAAATTCGTCATATTCGCTTTACTGACCGGTTGCTCTATATTCTGTTTCTCGTACATGCAAATCCCTTATCGCTCACTCGTTCAAACTTGATTTGATATATATCCCATAAACGACAACTGACCAATAATGTGTGAACACAGTCGTTCAAGGTAAACCGTTTAATCTGAATTCGAAGTTATATGTATATAGAAAACAATGTGTACCTCTGTACATATATAAGTATTGTGTAAATCTGAGTTAGTTTTGTAATTCTTATTTGTTGTCAAATTAACTGTTTATATTTGTTTTTATGCCTGCATGTTTTCGAGGCATGTTTTAAATACTAGTTTAAAATACTTTTCAAAACACCAATATTGTTATACAATAATAATCAAAAATCAGGAGAACATACCTTATTTCAAATTATTGATGTAGCTTAAATTTTCTCGTTGACTGATGGCTTTAAGCCGCTGTTTTAACACAATTTAAATGATGCAAGTGTTGAACGATTTTCTTTGCTGTTTCGAACATAATTGTTCATTTGGAGAGTCTCGTTAAAACAGTTGCGCTATATTGTTTTCATTTCATATTCTCTTTGTGACTGCATGTTTCGCCGAAATGATTTATCTGACAGTTTTAGTGTAATTAAATATTCATTTCATTTTATTCCTTTAGGCATGTTTCATTTATGGAGTTTATTATTTATTTGTTTTTGCTTCTTCGCATTGGTGTGCACGCTTTTGAAAATAAATTTTTTATAACTGAAACGTAATTAAATGAAAAACTGTGCTTGAATACTTTCAAATATTTATATAAATACCCATAAATAAGCTCCGCAAAAAAGAAAAAAAAAACAAAAGTAAATAAACTCTATTTCCCTAATGCTTTATTTCAAACATTTTTCCAACTCGGTGGCGGAACTTGCACACTGCGCGGAACCTGAATAATACTCGTAAATGAATACGACACAAACCATACACAATTTTTATGATATTTGTTCAATTTTTAAACTGAATATGCATTGTTAACGATCTATTCTACTACTACTTCTACTTCACCCGTTGTACTCCGATTGTACCGATTTAGTTTCTGAACGTAAGTAACTGTATAACACAACCAATTCAACCACAACATTATTCCGCTCGCCCCTTGAACTCAGCAACTGAACGCACCAATCGCCACCTCGCTTCACATTCCATTTTACCGCTTTGTTTCTCATTCGTTATGCCTAGGGACCATTAGTGATCACCATTTGATTTAGATTTATAGTAAATCATTAGTCACAATTGCAAAGATTATGACAGGATCAATCGAAACTTTAGTTCAATTATGCGAAATCGCAGCGATCACTCCCGCATCAATTTTACATTTCACTTCCTTTCTTTATATATTTTATTAACCTTATAAATGTTGTGAATATTTTTAAAAATACATTCGCTGTTTGATGTTTGTACACCCCCTAAAACTCCACACTATACTTAAAACATATATATATATATATATATATATTTAGCTTGAGCGCCCTTTCCACACTTCAGAAACAATAACTAGTTAAATTTTAGTTGTTTGCACCTAAATGTTTTCCTTGGCCAATAATCAATCGACTCTATTTTAAAGGATAACGGCGAGAATGGAGCACTGCGCAAATTCTACGAGGTTATCATGGATGCTGGAGGAGCAGTGCTGGAGGGCATTAACAATCTGTCTGAAGTGACTATTTTGGCGCCCAGCAATGAGGCTTGGAACACGTCCTCTATTGACAATATTATCAGGTAAATTGGTAATTGACAATTTATCCGATCTCCTTAAATCTAAAGTGAAAAATGTATTTACAGAGATCGCAAGAGGATGACCGACATTCTTAATATGCATATTATCAAGGATCGGTTGAACGTCGAGAAGATCAGACAAAAGAATGCCAATATGGTAAGAGCCCATCAAAAGAATCCTAAATCACATTCTAAACTCTATTCTCCGCTTTCAGATTGCCCAGGTACCCACGGTCAATAACAGAACGTTCCTGTACTTCAATATCAAGGGCGACGATGCCGATGCAGTGATCACCGTTGAAGGAGGCGGCGTCAATGCCACTGTCCTACAGGCCGATGTGGCCCAAACCAATGGCTATGTGCATATTATCGATCGTGTATTGGGCATTCCGCACACCACTGTGCTCGGCAAGCTGGAAACCGATCCTATGATGAGGTAACATCTATATGTACACTGTTGTTAATTTCGAGTGCTAATGCCTCTATGTAAACAGCGATACCTACAAAATGGGCCAGTTCTCGCACTTCAACGAACAGCTGAACAATACCCAGCGCCGATACACGTACTTCGTGCCCCGCGACAAGGGCTGGCAGAAGACTGAACTTGATTATCCCTCGGCACACAAGAAGCTATTCATGCGCGACTTTGCCTATCATGTGAGTCTATATCCATTCCACTAAACGCACCTTCACTTACATTTATCATTTTTTCAAATAACAGTCGAAATACGTTTTGGAGCGTCATCTAGTTATTGCCGACCATGTGTTCACCATGAAAGATCTGGCGCAAATGTCACTCACCACCGATAATGTGGTGCTGCCCACTCTCCGTGATTCACTCAAGGTGAAGGTTGAAGAGGAAGCAGGACGTAAGTACCATTGAGCTGTAGCTCAGTTAGGGCACCCAAAAAGCTTTCTATTTCGATTCGATGCTATTGGTACCATGATCTGTACTAACTTTTGCTGTTTCTTTATGACTTTGCCAAAATCTCATGCTTTGTATTTAACCAAATCAAAACAATATATGTAAAAGATCTACATGATGAGTATGCTAGTCACGAATGGACTGGTGAGTGCTGCCGTTTGTCAATCCATCGCACAAACCACCCACCACAGCCAACAAAACCTGGCCACTTTCATCCATAACATAACTCTCTAGTTTAGCACATAAGAACTTTACTAAGAAACCGTAATGAAATCTCTTTCCTAATTTTATAATCTAATTGCAGGATATGTGATCTTGTGGAATTACAAGAAGATCAATGTATATCGGCCGGATGTGGAGTGCACAAACGGTATTATACATGTTATCGACTATCCACTCCTGGAGGAGAAAGATGTGGTTGTAACCGGAGGTAGCTATTTGCCAGAATCAAGCATTTGCATCATGTTGGCCAACCTCATAATGATAACAGTAGCAAAGTTCTTAAACTAAACGCATTATTCACAATGTATAAAATCAAAACAAAACGAAATATGAAACAAAAACAAAAACAGTCGTCTACAAAGCAGCAACAAAAACAAAAAAACGACCCACAACAAGACAATTCGAAAATTAAAACGATACCAAACTAATATGATAATATTTAGCACATGTTATACTTGCGTGCATACACACACGATGCATACATACATGCAGACATACATACATACATATATGATGAACTGTATTATATGTGTCACAAAGGAACACGCCGCATAACATAAAGGCACGCTCACCAGCCACGTCCTCATACAAATTACACACACATAAAAACTCTTCACCGGATTGGCTTTAACTATTGATAAAGCGTTATGTGAACTCTTATGTAAAGTTTAAGAATTGAACTCGATATCTATATCAACGCCTTATGTATTATATGAAATATATAACTATTCTTAATTACTTTCTACATACATGTATGTTTTATGATTTAAGTTCATTTAAAAATCTCCTTGCTCGCTAAGTTTTAAAAATGTTAATTTGTTTGATTTTAAGTGTACATTTTTTGTCAATTCGTTTTAATTTATGCCTAATTTATGATCTATAAAATGAGTTAACTTATGTAAGTAGAATGCGAATCTCATTGTACATGTCAAAGCAGAAGCAATACGCGCATTACACATTCTCACTGTCATACAGACTACAAACATACACTATACATTATACATAACATGTAACAAAACGAAACTCATGGCAACCTTTAAAAAAAAACAATTAAAATTTTATAATAAACCTAAACATTTTTAATTTAATTCAATTCCGAGAACAATACCAAAACTATATTCTAAGCAAGCATCCATGCCTATTTAGGTTAAATTGTATGCCTACAAATAAACTAGAAAAAAAGAAACCGTACATAGAATAGAAACCAACCTGCACCTATAATAGATGTTAGCTCTGCTATGCATGTGCCCCCAAACACACAACCGCACACCCACTACACACATACACTCAAGTAGCAGCTAATAACAATGCAAGTTGGTTGGATTGAAAGAAAAACTGGAAAACTGCCTCTAAACTACGAAACATATGGACATTACGTATTTATTTATGTATGTAACTGAGAGTAATTTTAATGCATTGTGCATAATTCAGACACAACTACACTTACATATAAACACGCAGATACATCATATGTGTACATGATAAACTCACTTAAATGGATTTTGATACAACATTTTAACATAGCTGCTTGTGCATAAGATGCAAGGATGTTTGGATTACAAATATTCCCAACTGCAGTTGCATTTTGAACTTTGTATGTAACTGTCATGTTAAAATTAAACATAGTTTTAGTCTGTCGTGGGCAGAAATCAAACAATTGTAATAAGAACTTGGAAAAACCGAGCGCTAACTATAAAAACTTTCTATTTTTCTCTATCTTTTTTCCCTATAACGCTACATAATCTTATAGGTTAGACATAATAACTGCGCGACAAACGTATTACCACATAATAACACCTGTGTTATCCAAGTAACGAAATACAGTAAACTATCAGCCTAAACGTACACACTGTCAACAAGAGTCACGCAATCAACCTACCAATCAACCCCCAACCACCTTACCCAAATTACAAATTGTAGCGGTACGCAGTTAAATTGTCGCATTGCGTAGTGGCCGACACTAGATATCGAGACCGATAAATCGATCATTGATCCCAGATCCTCCTCCCAATTATCTTTAGTAGGCGGCGTGGTCGCTGCAGCATCGTTGCTTGTTTTGTAATCAGTTTAGTTTTGCCCTAAGTGCAGCGCTGTATTAGATAAAATACAACAAAAGAATAAAACTAAATGAAAAGAATACGCTAAATGAAATTGTACACGTAAGCTTTAAAGTTTGATCGGAATATGGAAGAGGGATTTATACGTTGTAGTCAGTAGTTACACGTTCAACGACGTACCCGCCTTTGAAGTGGGGGTGAACGTGTAACTAGTGCCTTACTAAAGATAAACGCATTACCTTAACCTTTATACAAATTTACTCATCACAAATTAAACTAAATCGCAGGAGCTAACGGGAAATGCGGAAGGCGAAAACTGATCGCTAGCGAATCAAGTGAGACCCGAGTTCTGCCGCATATATTATCAAAATATGTATTTGACAATGTAAAAGATTATATTCACATACATGCATCTATTAATATATAAAAGGCATTTCTGCTTATAAATGTACACAATTAAATAATATACATACCTAGCTATTTACACCAAATACCAATACGATATATGGAAGGATCAAAAAATTCATATTTTTTCATGAACTCAATTAAATGTCACATAACTATAAATGTGTATCGGAAACATCAAATAATTACCTATCTCTCCAAAAAGAATATGAATACACATGTATGTATATTTAGTAAATGAGTTTTAAAAAGAGTGTTAAACAACAGTACATATAAATAAACAATAAATATATGCATAAACAAACATACCAAGCTTAAACTACGGTAAACAGCAGTGCAAAAGAATATGTATCCACTTTATTTTATGACAAACGCTTTTTACAATAACTGAAATTCATAATTATGTATTCGTAATAATAATAATAATAATAATAACACTAATTTTGACTAGCATTAGTAAAAAAATTATAAATAAAATGTATTAGAAAACTAAATGTCCACAAACATGCTTCAGCCAATAAATATTCTAAAATATACACACAGATACAAATTTAAATGCCAGTGGGATAACAATATTTAGCCTTAGCTCTTTCAAAAGTATGTTACAGTCTCCAACAATTGAATGCATGCGCCCTACAGAATTGCTGTGCGATTGACATATCGATAACAAGTGAAAAAAAAACTTATCGTACCCAAAATGTTTCCAAGTGTCTCAGCTTGAGGTTACATGTTGCGAAACAAATAGTGCTGGATAATAACAATATAATAGTATTGGGCGAGAACATCATTGAGCGAGTTCAATTCTCTCTGTGAGCAGCGAGAACAAAAATAAGCGAAAACTGCAATACTAGAAAATGTGCAATATGCAGGCGTAAATTCGAATGCAAGAACCCAATTGTTAATCAAAATAACATTTAAACAAGTGCAAAACGCACATGTGTGCGCAGTAGTGCAATCAGCAATAAAACAATCAAGTACCGTTTACCGTACCAATTAACAGGCTACAGCGATGAAGAAGCGTAACTCGCGCTGCAATTCGGACACACAACAGATGGACAACGATGGCAGCGACTTGAGCCTGTTGCAGCGACCACTGCAGACGGCCCACACGGGATTCGAGGAGGCGCGCCGCGCCTTCGAGAACGGCACCAGCGAGGTAAGCGGAAGCGCCAGCCGCAATCGTAAGCGTGTTACTGAGTTTTGCGTTGCGTACGTGACCCACCTGGGTCCAAGAATGGCGTAATATAAACAACGCGATGTGTTTGTGTCTGCGAGTGTGTGTGTGTGTGTGTGTGTAAGGGTGGGTGGGCTATCCAAAGTACTCAACCCTCTTTATCCCCTTCTGGCACAGGTGCGTCGCCTGCTCAGCGAGGAGTGCAGCCTGATCTACGAGTGCACCGTGTGCCGAAACATGTTCCGCAGCTTGGCAAATTTCATCAGCCACAAACGTGTCTTTTGCTGCATTAGCGCCCGAAGCACGAGCCGTAATACCGGACACACAGTGAGTTAGCCGTAAAGACAGTGTCCAATTCAATTATACACTTGGGTTTGTTTCGCGCATTTACTAAATCGTTTTGTGTTTGCAGGATCAAAATTCCACAATGATCATTCAGGCATCTGGCCAACAGGATTTTCAGAGCATGCTGCGCAGTCGTAGCACAGGCTGTTCGCCAGTGCCGTCCATGCGCGGCAGCTTGCGCGATCTGAGCGGCGTCATTGAGCGCTTGCGCCGCGAGAAGGCGCCATCAACTGCAGTTAAGCAGTTGTCGCCAGTGCTGCAGCTGGAGTCGGTGCCGACGTCCAGTCAGGCGGTGTATCAGACGATCAAGATCGAACAGGATGATAGCATCAAAACGGAGCTTAACGAAGTACACAACATGCTCAATCCGGAGCAAACAATTGTGGGACCCGATGGCAAGGCTTTATCCAATCATCAGTACGAGCGACCAAACGGCAGCGACTCGGCTGAAACACCGGATCAGTCCATCAGCGACGAGACCGAAACAAACATCTTCTGTGAAATATGTAAAATACCTAAATAATATTTTTAATACGAGTAGGCCTTGAATTTATTCCTACGTTCTCTTTGTACTCCAGGCAATTTGACGTTTCAGACGCAAAAAACGCTTGAGCTGCACATACAGAAGCATCATTCATCGTCGGCATTTGTGTTTCAGTGTCCAGCCTGCTCGTTAACCTTTCTACAAGCAGCAGCTGTCATACGTCACCTATCCAAGGATCACAAGTGTGTCCGATTGCATCTCACTGTGAATTATTGATTTTGAACTCTCTTAATTCTTTGGCAGAAAACCAACGCGACGCATACGCATGATGCGGAACACGATCTTGAAGCGTCGCATGCAGCAGGGCGATGTTCAGCCCAAGGGACCAAGCCGTGAGCTGAAGCGTCTGCAGCTCTCTTATTGCGAGAAGTCATTTGAGCGTCGAGCTGCGCTGTCCACGCATCTGCTCAACTGTCGTGCCAAGCAAGAGGCGTTGGCCAAGCCAGCACCAGCCGTGAAGAAGCTAAAAGCCAACTCAAATGGTGGCAGCGTGACCAGTCTGGACATGCTCGAGGAGAGTCCCATTTCAGTTGCATCCGATATGCAGTGCATTGACTCCGCTGCGCTGAATGAAATGTTCGCCGGCCTGGCTGAGCAAAATGATAACTATGCGCCTGGCCTGCAGACCGTGTCACTAGACAAGTTGCAGCTGCAACGCGAAAGCGACTCAGGCAGCTACGAGGCGTCCAATAGTGAAGACGAACAGGACGAAGAGTGCGAACAGACCAATCTTGGCGAGACAAAGCCCAAGATAAAGAAGAAACGCAACGTTCCCATTGAGAAGCAACTGCGCTGCCGTTGCAAGATCTGCAACAAGCAGTTCAATGCGCTTGGCAATCTCCGGCGCCATATTTCCATGTTCCACTATCGCGCACGCCGCTTTGGCTGCACCATATGCGACTATCGCGCCTTTCGCCGCTACGACATTGTCAATCATCTGGGTTTCACGCACAAAATTGATGGCGATCGCGAAAGACTGGACGAACAGTATGTGTCTACGCATGAATGCGAGTTCTCGCGCGATGATGTCGATGGCGACATTGTGCTCTTAGATAAGGAGCAGCCAGCAGAGCTGGAGATAGCTGTCGACTCGAAGCCGGCACCAAAAACATATGAGAAACGCTTGAAGCGCATTAAAACAACTGAGCCGCCGCCGGAGGTGGCTCCCAGTTCACCTCTTGCCACAGCAGCTGCCCCCGCCTTTGCCATCAAGGAGGAACCAGAGGAGGACCCATTGCAAGCGCCCATGCCCAGCAAAAAGCGTCGCAAATCGCGCACGCAAATTTCACCGGACTCTGGCGAACGCAGCGCCGAGAAACGGCCCACTCGGAAACGCGTCAAGGCCGTTAACAAAGATTTTGTTTATGATCATGTTAGCTTCAAAACAGATCCAGCTGGTGCACTAGCCGCTGCCAACGCTGTCGAATCCATGCGGGCCAAGCTGCGTCGCCACCCTGGCCAAGCTGCGGCCAGTGAGGAGTCCAAGTCCAAGCAATGGGAGCCTTATATAACCGAGGATAAAAAAGCCTTGGTGCAGGGGATTACACATCGCATAATGTTGAAGCTGGTGAGCGAGGGACGCGCCGTTTCTGCCACACTTCCGGAGCTGCCCGCTGAGCGGCCGCAAATCCGACCTCGTTTAACATCCTATACGCGTAACGATTGCAGCCAACAGAATGTGGTTGACACCGCGTCAGTCAGCAACGTTGGCGAAAGCTTTTTTGAAAAGATTGCCAAGCGCACGGCGGCGGCCAGCAAAGATGCGACCGTCTGCAATCTATGGCAAAAGGTGAATAACGTTATTGCGCAACAACAGAAGCCGGAAACGGCGGAGGTTACTGCCACAAATCTGCAGGTGGTCAATACCAAAGCGAATCCCGTCGCTGATGTCGATTCGGAGCCCGAGCACCCACAGAAAATGGATGAGCTGCACAAGACACCCAACGGCAAGCACGGCCTGGTTACTGACTTGCAGCAAACGCCGCCATCGCCGCCGCGCAAAGGCAACAGCACAAACAATGTTTTAAATACATCCGCCAACGTAGACGCAGCAACGCCTTCTCCCTTGCCAGCCACCGTTGTGGAGTGCCTCAGCAGCATGGAACCCCCAATGTCGGCGGGGACATCCGCAAAATTTCCGGTGCTACCAAAGCCACCATCTGTATTGCAAGCAGCTGCTAACGGCACAATCCAATTCACATTGGATAGCCTGCTGCGTGCCGCATTACAGAACTAAACGGATCGGTCAAGTCCTGGTTTGTTATTAGCTGTTTTGCTAACAGTTAACTTGGCCTCTCATTTAATGTTTAATATAACATATAATGTTTTGCACCGGTGTCCTTACTGTGTATTCCTATGTTGATGAATCTTTACGTTTCCATATCAATGTAATGTTAATGTAATGAAAACTTGAGTATTACACAGCTTCATTAACCAAATGAAAATTATAAATGATGAAAAACATAGCATAATTTTTGGCAATTGGCTAATATTATTAGACGCTTTGACTCAAGTAAGAATGGCATTTTTTTTAACCATGTTTTAGTGAAAATTGTAAATCTAGTTGATAGTGCAAATATGTATACTAAGTTATATAAAGATACAACTAGAATTGTGTCAGTTTAACAACGTTGTCTATGCTAAAAGCATTGAGGACACGAATCTGTTTGCTAAAATCAATACTATCAGCCACACGATTGTATAAAGGATCTATGATCTATTTGCGAGTCCTACTCATCAACAGGAAATCAAATGCAGCGTTTACATATTGGCAAATTTGTTGTTCAGTGTATGTATTAAGTAAATGAATGTCGTACAAGATAGAGCCTTATATCAAATCACCAAATGATAATAATAAAGTTTATTTTAATCACCAACAACAACAACAGCAACAACAAGTGGCAATCTAATGCGCAAATGTTGCGCTTCAATTGTGTATATACCTTGACTAAAGTGGCTGTCGCTCAATTGATAAAAATATATGTGCACATACATACATATACATATAATATATGAGCAGGTCATGTCGCTATTATATATGTATGTGTTCCAATTACTGTGCTAGTGATTCAATAGCAGGATGCCTCCGCAGTGGCTGATTCAGTGCTCAACAATGGAAATTGTGTCACGGTCAGGAGTATGAGCGGACGTTAACGGTTGCAATACGAGACCGAACCAAAAACCGTGCCATATTTTTAACTGGGACGTGTGTGGGTGTGTTTTAGACACATAAAGAGGGAGAAAGGGAATCTGAGAGAAAGTATGAGAAAAAAAGAAGAGGAAGAGCGAGTCTGCGAGCGCAGCTGTGTGTAATTGGAAACCGAAAGTGAGCACGCCCAGGCCTTGAAAGAGGCTTCAGGCCACGGGCGACACATTTTCTACAAGAAATGAACCCAAAATTGATTTATTATTGTAGCGAGCAGCTGCAGCAGCAGCAGCAGCAAGTGCAGCAACATCAAATTAATGCCACTCACAAAGGCATTACGTCTTAATACATGGGAGCTAAGGTACTTAGACTCCTGCAAATAGTGCAGCACTTGGCCCAATAACCTAATCCCCTTTTACCCGGGCTTGCATGCAAAAGCACGAACCAGCTTAAAACTGGAACAAAGGAATCGCCAGCTGGGCTGGAACAGACCCCTGCCCGAGTGTACTGATGGCAGGTGTGTTGAAATATCTGTTGATGGGTTCCATAAATGCATTGTTCTCTCTCCGGGAATTTAATACCCGTGCAGCTAATACGCATGTATATAAATAATTGAGTAAGTGCTGGGCCAGTGCCAGTTAAGAGGCTTACGTTCAATAATAAGTTAGACAGCACAGAAAAAAAAGCAGAAAATCAAAACAAAATCAACGCCATGTTATTGCGCAGCAATTCCGTACCTGCACACATAAGCGGAAAGCGTCCTGTTTATTCCCCGAACGCGCAGTTTCGCTGCAATTTTGTTTTTCGCTATAATGCATTTATCTCTGGCAGAGTGGTTGACAAACTTTTAATTAGCGGTGTCCTGTAATTAGATTGCAAACTGATCCACAGCCTGTGAATGCAAACGTGCAAATTTGCGCATTGCCATTATAACTGAGTAGTGCTTAAAGTTTTAAACTGTAAAACTCACTTTTTATACCCTGATGAATATGGCTAAAAGTGGTATACAGGGCTTGTGCAACTGTATGTGCCAGGCAGCAGGAAGCATCTTCGACCGTCTGTATGAACGCAGCGATCTCGAACTCTACAAAAGCTACAGATTTCAATTTTATCCTTTCCTAAGCCATACGCAGAACAAATTTATCATTTTTCCCCGATATCTTTCTCCGTTTCATAAATATCGATAAAAATAGATTTCAAGATTTGCTTTTTTAGCATATCTCGGAAACTAGAGCTAGAAGCACCAAAAAAAAAACCAATTTAAATACTCCAGACTTTGTGTGGTACTTAGAATTCAATGCTCTGGTTAAATCCTGAATTTCATAAAGATCATTCTTTTAGCTTAGAAGTTAATTAAGAATTAAGTTTCCATAGTGGGAATAAACTTCATGCGCCGTGTTTTTGTGTGTGTGTGTGTGTGTGTGTGTGTGTGTGTGTGTATGCATGTAAAAATGCACGGCAGTTGAAATGTTTGTAACGGCAGCTTGCAGTGTTTAGGGTATCTCTTAGTCGGGCGCTTCCGACTAGAGCCATCTCAATTATTTAATTTCACCATAGACTATGATAATACAGTACAATCTCGTTAATTTGGACACCTGCTAATACGGACCTCCCGAAAAGTTAGACACTAAACTATTTTCGAATATATACTTCGTAATCCGGGCACCTCGCAATTTTGTGTCCTCTAAAACATTGATTTCTGTATGTAGAAAAAGGAAAATAGTAGTGGAAAAAAATGCAATGGAACCTGAGAAAAATCTTTAAGAAATTTGGTAAAATTAAAATTGTTACATTTAAATGCAAAAATTAAAATGTAAAACAATTTAATTAATA
>SCDS01001348.1:0-10524 GCA_004149465.1 Drosophila nigromelanica | reverse complement strand
AAATAAAATAAGAATGACCTACTGCAACAATTGCATATATTTAACAACTGATACATCCTAAATATGCGCAAATGCGAATATCCTGTTGGTGCCGTGAAAAGTGCGCAAACTGTACCGAGCCCTGTTTATTTACTGGACTTCCATTTGAATAGTGACACAACGCATTATTACCGATTATCACTGAGAAAAACAGACTTAGAGCAGCTGGTGCCAGTGGGTACCACAAACAAAGACACGATAGCGACCCAATCCGATACCAGCTCCGATTCGGGCTCAGGCTTCGACCACAACCCCGAAACTCGCTTGTATTATGCTCAGAAACATGAACACCGAAAGTAAAAGACAACGGCGACGAACGATGGCGACGACAACATAAAAAGGGAGGTGAATGAGGGCGACGACAACTGCAAGTACGAATATGTGTGACCAAACTTGTGTGTGTGTGCGTGCAACCTACTAACTAACAACACCGCACTGTGGGCAATTTCACCAATTTTTGGAACGTTCATTTTTTTAGTCTAGCTTATGAATAATTTTAGAAAACTGGATGTGGCACCGCCCATTTGATAAAATATATGATATGATAATAATAATAATAATATGCGAATATAAACGCAGCGAATCAATTCAAATTATACATACTAGACACTCATAAAGATCGAAAGAACTTACGAAAAAATCATTTTGTAGTTGTCTGGAGTGAGCTTGCCTAACAAATGTATTTTTTAAAAATGTGAACAAGTGTACTTTTCGTTTACACAACGTTTACACAACGTTTAGATCGCGTTCTTAAATGTTGTCGACAAGCCAAAAATAAAAAAAAATAACCATGAAAGAACTATGTCAATGTCGTAATCTTAGGGGGAGGTCACCAGATACCTGTATAGCAAATTTTCACTTTTTATCGATTTGAGATTTTACATTTTATCAACTTGCCACGTCCCCATTGAGCGCACCCCTAATTCCTTAACAGTTTATCTGACGCGGATACATCTGAGTATATAATAAAAATTGCACGTCTCCAACTTTAACAGCTCTATTTAACAGCAGTAATCTTAACAGACTTGCATACTGTGCACATTTTTAACAGGTAACATTGCTAGTTGATGTTTTTCTAATTTATTAAAGCCAAAAGAAATTTTTTCCATAAAAACGGCTCAAATTCCCCATAGTGCACGGGAGAGCGGCAGCGACAGAGCGAGAGAGACAGAAAGAGAGCGCGCGACAGAAACAAATAGAGAGAGAGAGAGAGAGTGAGAGAGAGAGAGAGAGAGAGATAGTGAGAGAAAGCAAAAACAAACATAAAGCTTCGGCTTCACCGAAAGTGAGGACAAGGATGAGTGAAAGTGACGCTGCGGTTGCGTTCTGCTTTGCTGCTGGATACTGACATGGCTGGGATGGTGACTGCTAACTGCTGTCTACTGTCATCTGTTTGGCGGGCCGTTTGCCGCCAGTGGAATCGGCATTTCGACGCATCGCATCGTGTTGTTGCTGTAGGACGTTGAAGGACACAAGCAGCAGCAGCAGCAGCAGCGACAGCAGCGGCAGCAGCAGTAGCAAGAGCAGCAAGAGTAGCAACAGCAGCAGCGGCAAACGCGCCGCCCCCAACATGCGTCTGTGAATGCTTTGTGTTGTCCTAGTCCTGAAACGAGAGCTTTTAATGCGGCTTCGGGCGAGCTTCGGGCAGGACTCGGCTGCTGCTGCCACAGCCAGACAACGCTAAGCACCGAAGTCTCGCCGAGCAGCGTCCGTCAGTCGAGTTTCGGCCGTTCAACCAAACAGAGGTGCGACAGCGGACAACGCAAGCAGCCGAGGCAGACACAGGCATCAGCATCAGGGAGCATCAGCAGCAGCAGCAGCAGCAGAAGCAAGCCGCAGTGTCCATCCAAAATCCCAGAGACAACAAAAAAAAAGCAACAACAACAACAGCGAAAGCAAATGAAATCTAAATAAGTGTCTCTGTGTGAAAGTTTCAGCGACGCGCTCTGTTTCATTCTGAAACTGTCATTCGCTGTCCATTTGATTGACAGCGAACAGGAGAGACCCATAAGCATTTCCAGTGCATGTGTTGTCGGCGTGCCGGATGCGACTGAGCCAGAGCCCAGGAAAGTAGGCAACGAATAAGTGCAGAAGCAAAAAACAATTGGAAATCTAATTAGCGACAGGCGAGGCCAGAATCCGAGCCATTCAATCATCATCAGTGTATTGGCAGCAGCGGCAACTCGATTCGAAGCACAACAAGAACAAGAACAGCCGAATTAACAACTGTGTCGGCAACAACAACTTGGCCAGAAAAGGCGTTGTTCGCACCTCCAACGACAGCAACAACAATAAGAATTAGAGCTGAACGGCCAATTGAAAGCGAAAGCGACGTCAACGCCAGCAAACACTTTCGCGCGCGCCCATCCTTGTGCGAGTGTGCGAGTGTGCGTGTGTATTGAATTGGCAGTAAGTGTGCTGTAACTTTGATAACGGAACACGCGCGTTTTTTTGTCCTGCCAAGCAAAATAAGGCGGCCCAAACAAGACTCTCCAGTTGCGTGTGTATATGTGGCTGCTGACATCACTGCTTGGCTGCTTTTCTTTATCGGAAACCGAGCTGAGGGGCACAAGTGAAGCATTAATGAAGTAAACGTTGCGGCACGACAAGTATCCTTACCACCACCTACACAGTTACTGATCAATTAATAACAACAGCAACAGCAACTAACAGAGCTGCTAAGACAAGCACATCCAATAAGAGACAGCCAATCCAATAAACATGTTTTCCATGTGCTCAAAGGCGAAGGCGTCGACTGAGGATTGCTCCTTGGGGGCATCACAGGAACAAATGCAACTGCAGCAGTCCATAGGTAAGTCAATGGGCCACAGCCCTAAAACAGCAGGTGTATGTGTGTGTGTGTGTGTGTGTAGTTAGATCTGTATACGTGCACGCCTGTGTCTCTGTGTGTGTGTGTGTGTGTAGGTGGGTGTGTAACGCGGGGCTGTCCCCGTTTTTGAGCGAACCCTTGAACTCGTTTTTTGCGATGCTCGCTCGTTGCTCCGCGTGCCTGGCTGCCAATTTTCCTCAATGAATTCACACACAGACGCACAGATGTTGTGTGTGCCTGCCTGTGTGTGTTTTGTGTGTGTGTTTGTGTGTGTGCGTGTGTGCGTGCGTCTGTTTGTGTTTTTTGGGCTCTCTCCCTATCACTCTCTTAGCCTGTCGCACGTTTTTATCTCTCTCAGTCTTTTTACTTGGTGTCTCTCAGTTTTAAGCTCTCTGTTTCCGTTTCTCTATCCGTCGCTGCGGTCGCATTGTTGACCCGCTTATTATGGACATATGTAAGTACATACGCCCACTTGTGCGCGACTTATCAAGCGGAATTCAGCAGCGGTTATTATGCTGCAATCAGCGCCAACGGTGCTGCCACGCCTATTGGCCTGCGAGCACGTAAACTGCATTAAATCATTAAGCAGTGTCAACACACACACGCACACACCCACGCAAACACACAAACACACAAACAACCAGGCTGCACCAGCAGCTCCATCAGCCCCACCCACTCGTTGCCACCTATCTGCACTTGTGTGCATCCCACTGAGCGGGCCAGCAGCCCGCTTGACTGCTGCTCCTGGCGCTGTCATCGTCGATGTCAGTAGGTTGAAAGCACCCACGTGCATAAATCATGAAAACGTACACCAGCTGCAGCGTGGCCCGCCCCCCCACAAGTCTTGCTTCTCCTCCTGTATATGGGGCCCCAGCACAGGCCCCACCAGTCGGCCCAACAATTATGTACAAGTTGATTTTGCAACCGTGTGTCGTCTGAGTCTTTGCCACCGTCGTCGTCTGTTGCAGCCACTTGCAATTTCAGCTGCTTTGTCACGTGAATGCGATTGTGACTTTAGGATGTAGGATGTGAAATATGGATGCGGTTGTATGCGTGCACTGAAGTGGCACACATGATGTCCGTTGTCCGGTGTGTCCTTTGTCATTTGACTGTCTGCTTCCCTGCTTGCACAAGCAGCGCAGTGTCCTTCGGCGACCTCCTTCGCCAGCTCAGCGCCAGAACCAACCACTCTGTCTCTATCCCTCATAGTCGACACTTGCCAGTATACATATGTACATAAACTTATTCACATGAACATGCATATACACACGTGGGTGTGTGTGTGTGTGTTTGTGTGTGTGTGTGTATTATATATCATCCACAGTCTAGATTTTCATTTGGGGTTAGCACGAGCAAAGCGTTTGCCAAGAAATTTGCAGCCAAGCCTTGAGCGGTTTTCAATTGCTGTGTCAGCTTATTGAATTGACAAGTTACCAGCAAGCAGCCAAGTGAAATTATTGCCAGCCACTATCCATCTTATGCTTAATCATATTCATCGGGCAACACTCATGTATATATGCACATATACACATACAACTATGTCTATGCGTGCAGTAGATGTTCAATATAAGAAGTATTCAGTAGAGTTTAAAATATCTAAATTTGATATTCTTATCAGTAAACACGCAAATTGAACTAAGCTAAAATATTAACACTAAATATGACTTTTATCTAAGTCATATTCCGTGTACATTTCAGTACCCTGACTCAAATCAAAGGAATAGAAAACATAATTAAAACTGCGTTAGTCTTAGGTATTCGATTACACAGAGAGAAAAAATCTGGTATTTTCTACTTGAAACGGCACACTCCAGATTTGACGTCTCACTAAAATTGAAATTACTGAATTCAAGCGGTTCGAACTTATATCAAGTACAATTTATTGATTCCGACAATTTGAGTATTTTACTAATTTATTTTTTTCATGTTTAAAAAGTGAGTTCTTAATTTAAGTAAAATTTATTCTTAAATTAAGTTCTTAAAATATTTAAAATTTGTAAAAAATGTATATTCAAATACAAGCATTCGATGCGCAATTTAAAACGTAAAATACTGATTTGAGAATATTTTATCTTAACTTCAGAATTTTACATATTGATCTAAGATTTTAGTAATTTGACTTGAAATTTTACATACATCTTCATCTTAGATTTTAATATTTTGACTTAAGATTTGTACATCTTCATCTAAGATTTTAATATTTTGACTTAAGATTTGTACATCTTCATCTAAGATTTTAATATCTTGATCGAAGATATTTAAAATCATGATCTAAGATTTTACATTCTTGTTTAATTAGTATTTCCTATAAAATGGTATTTAAAGCTGGTATTGTAACAAAAAATGTAAAAAGTTAAGTTAAGTTTCATACACACGGTATTTTTAAAATCCAATTTATAAAAAAAACACATAATTTTTAAATATTTTAGTGGAGTCCAACCTGACATCCGAACTTAATTCTAGAATTTTCGGTCTCATTCCTAGTAAATCTCGACTTTTACTTGATTCAACAATCTTTTTACTTTTATTAAAATATTTTGTACTTGATTTAAGATTTTTTGTGCTTAGTCCCAGTATTTCAGACGTAAGTCAAGTCTGGATTTCAAGAATCGAGAATACATAATTCATAGTTAATTTTAGTCAGACTGTTTTCTCTATGTGTAGAAGATACACTGAGCTTTTTTGCTGTGCACAAAAGAACCCTCTTACTTATTTTTGAAAAATTTTTTTCCCAAAAAAAATTCGGAAACCTAAAGTTTGATTTTCAATTGATTGCTGCCAGTATTTAAAAGAAATAAATCGGAACATCGCTATATAAACTTAATAATATGTTTTTACGCTATTTCGATACAAATCGATCGATTGTTATAAACAAATTCGCTTTTAAGCATCTTTAATACTTTAATACTTGTTCGAAACGAAAATAAACAGAAAACCATTTTATACCTGCATTTAAATGCAATAAGTAACTTTAACACTCTTTGCTAAAAACAACATTTCCCCATTTTTCCGTTCGCTGATTCAATTAGTCATCCGTACGTTTTAATATATTCAGACACTTAATAATTGGCTTTATCAGTGAATACGACAAAAAAATATCCTTTAAATGCATAAAAGAGCTACAAATACAATATTGTAAGTGCAAATGCAATTATTTGTATAGAGAAAATGCGAGTAATAATTAATTAATTCGTGCTGCCACAGGTTCTCATTTTCGTGTTGCCAATTATACGTAGGCTTTTATTTAATGAACTTCATTAAAAAGCAAGCGAGTGGTAATGTGCTCGTACATACATGTGCAATAAGAGACTCGCAGCGGGAAGGGGGTCGATTTGGTCCGGTTGGCCTGGGAAATTTGAATTTCGTGTTTTCAGTGTTTTTCACGCTGTTAATAGGTGTGAAAGCATTTGAAACCCACACACACACACACACACACAACCACCACCAATTTGGAATACAGGTCAGGTTGTCGACTAACTTGGATTTCAGTCAAATTGGAAAGAAATGCCAATGCCAATGCCGGTCATTCGAACCGGTGAGTGGCGAGGGCGACAGCGACAGCGCTTTCAATTAAACATCGAACGACTGCTGCAACGGAAGCAGATTAGATGAGTTCTACGGCCAACTGAATGTTGTTCTCATTCTATAATCCTCTGCGTTGTTTGTTTTTATAATCCGTTTTCACGGTATATGCGTTTTGCATAATATTTGGCTTGAATAAAAGTGAGCAGGGCGCTTACTGATTATCTACTTAAATACAGAAATGCTTTGTTTCCAAAATCGAAAAGAGATTCTTTTTAAAAAAATTGGCAAGCTGTCCTTTCAGTCAGAGTAAGGGGCAGTCGGTTGCACTCGACTACAAACGTGTTAATTTATTTTATTTTTACAGCAGGCATCACTGGAAAGCAAATCAAAGGAGGTTACCTGCTGCGCTATAAAAGTAAGTAATTTCAACAAAATTTAAAGTTGCAATTGCAACTGACAGCTTCAATATGTCAGGTGCTTTATGTAAATACTTTCACATTGACTTGCAATCAGTGATAAAAACGAAAATGACTGCATCGCAATTTTATGTCTGCCTGCAGAGATCAGGATGCAGTGGATTACAGTAGTTAGCGCTTAAAAACATCCAATTAATTTAAAAACCAAGCTGAATAGATGAGAAAAACTCATTAATTAACTCACTAAATTCTATTTAAAAACTAATATTTGCTAAGAGCTCTCAACTGGAAGAAGTTAGAAGTTAGACTAAATAGTCTAAAATATTCCAATAAATGTCTCTATATAAATTCCACATAAATAATTCAAAATTGATAAAATGATCGAAACAAAGAAACAACATTTTAATTGGGTAGGCAAGGCAAGTACAGTTGGGAAAAATGAAATTAATTAAAATGTGGTAAGAGTAAGCGAGAAAGACAAAAATAGAACGGAAGGAATTACCTGGAAAAATCTATAGCCAACCAAGCTATCTACTGTTTCACAGCTTTGTGTGGTCAGTGCTTCTCGGGCGGTGAACAAAGTGAACATGTTTAATTAGTGGAACAGATAGTTCTGTTGAAAACCGGTGGTATATTATTAATATATTTCGTGTGCATAAGACAGCTCATCATTGTCATTACATAGCTATTGTCCATAATTTCTAGTTGGTCTTAGTCGACTTAAATGGAACTTGCACAGTACCAAGAAGTAATAATAATAAGTAATTTTCAGGAAATATATGCAATCTTCAAGAATATATCTATGTATGTATAAATGTATATATATATTTATCAGCAAAATACAATGGTTTTCAGAGCAAATGTTATGGCATCGCTGGTCCGAGGAATGGGTTATATTGTATGACGACTCCACTATGGCCTGGTTTACAGAGCCGGGACGTGCATCGCCAGCGGGCAAAATACTGGTTAAGGAGGCGCCCGAAATGCTGGCCATAGCACACTGGACCGGCCAGGTGCCACGTCGTCCGCCACTACCCAATGGCGTCAGCGTTTCGCAGCTTATTGCACTGGGGTCGCGTCGCAGGCGGTCCAAGGTCTATTGGATGCTCGCCAAGTCCGAGCACGAGGTAAGTGACTGGATTGAAGCCATAACTAAAACTTTGCCGCCGCCACCGCAAATCGAACTGGTTGTGGATAAGCCGCATCTAATGAGTGTGCTGCGACGTCCGCTTGTGCGCATTAGACGTAAGTATTAGAGCCCAATGGCACTTACGAAATGCCACTAAGCGCACGCCACTCTGTGACCCACAGCAGCCACCAACTCTGAGGTGAAGAAGCGCAGGTCGGCGGCCCGTGCCACCAGCCGACACAATCGCAGCTCGTCGGCAGCTTTGACCACACAGCGGACGCTGTACAATCAGGATCCGTTGATCAAGAGCGATGCATCCGTGGCCATACTGAGCAAGAAGCCGGACTCTAAGGCATCGTTGGCCTGTGCTCTGCCCTGGGGACACGGATGGGGCTGGGCCACGCTGCCGAACGGAGTCTGGAGCGGTGGCCTCACCTGGTCGCAGTGCGAAGATACATTCACTCTTCACGCACTGCCAACAACACACTGCACCAATCTGGTCGACAACTCGTGCAGCGGCGCCGTCTACCACACAGATATTGGCGGCTTTGATTTCCACTCCGGTGGCGTTGATGATCTGGGCGGCGACGATTTTGACTATGGCATGGACTGTGGCGATTTCATAATGTAAATTCTTGCACCACAAACCAACATACGCGTTGCCACTCTGAGCAGCCGTCGAACCCACCCAAAGCACGCGGCGATAAATGAAAACAAAAAGTTAAATAACAATAACAGCTAAAAAACACAAAATCACTGGGGGAAAAAACATGATGGTGTCGCGTTGCGAAACAAAAACATTTACGGAGAAATTAATGGTAAACGCTACAGATTTCGTAGAATTTATCCTTTTGTGTTAGGTGTTGCAACTGACAGAGTTGTACATACATACATACAAAGATATATATATAAAAATATATATATATGCATCTATACATATGTGTGCGTCTAGCAAAAGTTCACGTTATGTATACGCACCATGGTGCATCTGCATGTATATGTAAGAGTATAAGCATGTTTGTGTTAACTACGTGTGTTTGTGTTTTTGATTGTGTGTTTGGTGTTTGTTGTTAGTATGCCAATTAACGTGTAAAATCCAATTAAGAACTTAAGCTATCACATATGAACATAACATTGAGTTAATGCCAGAAATGACAATTAACCACATTTTGTCCGTGTGTCTGTGCGTATTTGGCCAAATTATGTTTAGTCAAAATATTGCGAATTACACACACGTTCTACACATAGAGGGACAGTAGGAGTCTAAAACACAAAGAGTTTTGACATGCGGCAAAAAAGTAGGCAATACATTTTGCATAGCAAGAAAAGTAAATACTTTAACCTTTTTATGAATTTTATAAACAATCCCACGAAAAGGTTCGATGCCGAGGATAGAAAATGGTTTATGGACGCTTTAGTGTGCAATTTTTGAACAATTTTATAGCGCAGCTAATTAAGTGAAATCGATAAATGCTGTTTATGTTCACATACAGCACTTTTATAGTTACGTATATAGAGAGGAAAGCGTAGAGTTTTGCTATTGAATGAAATGGCTCAAAACAAGCAAGAGGATAACCAGGTAATAGCAAGTACACATGAATATATATATATATATAGATTACCCTAGTTTTAATGCCCATATGTAAACCCAAAGCACACCAAGCTATGCAAGTTTGTAAAAACAGAAATACACAAAACCCACCCGTACTGATAAAGCAAAGTTTATAAGATAAACAACATTAATTAGCCGCAAATATTGAATATAGTAAGTAAACCAAATATATATGTACTTATAGTTAAGATTTAACACAACAACATGCATCAATTATCCACCGTTTAGCAGACGCAAGAATGTTAAATAAGTTTTACTGTTTCGAATGAATGCACCTGAAATGATTCCAAATTTTTGAGAAACCACCTAAAATTGTTTTACTTGGCAATTAAAATTACCAATTTACGACATTTATTGTGAAGTTGGTATTTGATCTACATATTTAAATTTCTGATCACATTCATTCCAAATACCGATGCTTCTTTAAACGCCCATTTCAACAAGCTCATCAAACATTTACAACTTGTTTATTTTTCATGAAAAGCAACTTTGAAACTTTGAATTTGAAAAATTTTAACATTTTTGTGCAAAATCGCGCAGAAATGAAAAAAAAAACGCCGCTACGGAAACCTTGAAAAAGAACGTTTAGAAATCTAATTTTAGGATAAGTCAAATGTGTCTTCAAGGACAGAGCATACCTTAAAAAATTGTTGAACAAGAAAGATATTAACATACAAAGTAAATATGCAGGTTTTCAAAATGTTGCAAGAAATAGTCAAATAGCTAAAACAAGAAAGAAAAATACGAGTAACAAGTGAAATCTTGATTCTCCATATATAACGTGAGCACTTAAACACTATAACAGTAAACACCCTTTAATGTAGCCCAAACATAAATGTGTATATGTATGTACTTGTATACTAACGGTAGGCAATGCCTAGCATATGCATGCAATATATATATATATATATATATATATATATATATATATATATATATATATATATATATATATATATATATATATATATAT
>SCDS01001347.1:0-26681 GCA_004149465.1 Drosophila nigromelanica | reverse complement strand
AAGAGAACGTCGTCTCGTAACGGCTCTTACTCATATGCTTACATATTCATATGTATGTCAATACATGCGTGCATTGCTAGAGATGACATTCTTCAACAAGAATTAAACCTTTCTTTTTTTTTTTTACATGTAATACAAATATACAAACATCAAATATTTATTTTTATAACAATTCTATTTGTTTTTATGTAAATATAAATAATTTTTTTTTAGACATTTTAATAGAAATAAATTTCCACTGTTATGGTTGATTACGTATGGAAGGGCATTTGCTATTCGGCGTGTAAATTAACAGCTCTTTTTTTTTATTGTAATATGCATGTTTAAATTACCTAAAAAATTGCTTTCCAGGTTTTTAAGCAGAATCCCATTTTTTGCAACCCGAGCCATTAAATTCAGTGCTACAATCAGCTAATTTTGCACACATTTTGATAAGCTTTGTTGTTTTTGCTGTTTTTGTTTGATATTAAAAATATTTTATGCCTCCGCTGGGGGCTGTTGCATTTCTTTTTTTTTGTCTTTTCTTTTATGCGCATGCGACGCCTGTGTGTTGCCTTCTGTTTTTATTTTTTACACCTATGTGAGATTGACAGGTGTGGATTGGATGGCACATTAGCACACACACACACACACACACACTCACACACACGCCTCGCACACACGGCAATAATTATGCGCGGCATGCACGTCATCATCGTCAACATTTTTATGATTATACTCGTAATATGGCACTCGTGCTAGCTCGTCCCCCCGCCAATTAGGTAAATTGTGTGCTATTTTCAATTTTTTAAATTCAACGCGCTTTTGCCGCTGGCTCTGTCGTTGTCTCTGTCCTGGCTACTATCCCTGTCTCCTGCTCTATCTCTGGCTGCCTTCCTGGTTGGCTTAAGTGGCTGCCGCAGCAGCAGCAGCCGCAGCAGATGGCAACAAAAACAATAGCTAACTGCGATTTGTTGCTGCTGCCGCTACTCGCCCCAAAAATTAGTCAACTTTCAAGATGGCGTACATACCTCTCAGTGTGTGCGTGTGTGTGTGTGAGGGGGGTGTCCATTAGCAAAATGGAGCAGGCTATTTTTGATTTAATGAGCCATAGACTAATGGATTTGTTTTTTATAGAGACTTTAGGTGCCTGCGATTATACACGCGCTACTCAAATCGGTTTAGATTTTAGCTGTATGCAAATAATTGCTTATAGTTTCTGTTGACGAGGGTTGTTACTAAAGTTGAGCAGCGCTAATTTTGACAGAAAAATGATAAACATAAAATTCACAAATAATTAAAAATAAATAAAAAACTGACCATAATAATAAACAAATTATTTCATCTATTTGTATACTGACAAATTTCGATTTTGCTTAAGTATATGTAATATTTTTAAAGTAATTTTTTTTTCTATAAATATCTTAATTTTAATAAGACAATCCTTTTTTCTTGATTTGTGATTTTTGATTTTTTTCAACAGTATACTAAATTTAAAATGTTACCAGCTTCTGTTTTGAAAATAATATTTTAAACATTTTTTGCTGTTATTTTTATTTTTGCTAAATTACGACAAAAATAAAGTTGTTTTTTAATGAGTAACCCTCTTAAATGTTCGTTTTTTTTAAGTTCTTAAGTTTTCTTTGCTAATGGACTGATTACTGTGTCTTCTCTTCAAACAGGGAAGCATTTGAGCTGTTTGGCATAAGTATGATAAATATGGTTTCATATTTTGTTGATGACTCTTTCATTTGTGTCCGTTCCCTGTGGTTTTTGGGTTTGAACATTGTCAGGTTGTTGACAGCTGCCTTATTTTTTGAGTGAACGAATTCTGAGATGCTTTAGTTGGAGAAAACACCTAAATTTTAACAGAATACTTAATGAGTATTCAAAAATAATTAGGCGGAAAGTGAATTTTGCTTAATACAAGATTTTTAAAGAGGTAGTTCAGTAATTGATATACAATATTATATTTGAGTTTTAGATTTCTTTCCATTAATTTCAGAAAAAATAAATAACACTTTCGTATTCATTTAAAGATAAAATTCGTCTCGTTTTTATTTTCTCTAGAAAATTTTCCACCATCTACGAAATGTGCCACCCAAATAATAAGTGAAGCGAAATCAAGGACTCGTTGGCCAAAACTGAAACTCAAATCCAACTGACTAACCAACAAATTCCACACCAGAATCTCAACAATTTGGGGTGTAAACTGGAAAAAATAAACAAACAAATGCCTCATTACATGCGAAATTAAATTTAAATGTTTGCTTAATGTGATTCCAGAGTTGGCCCACGGCCACGGGGCGATCAGGGTACCAAAAAAATAAAAAAGGTATGTTGCCCGAAAAATAAAACACAACAAAAAAAAAAAGCAAAAGCAAACAAACCCAAGCACATAAAATATAATTTCATTTTTGAAGCCCTGGGCTAACCAGGGAGCATTCCAAACGGAGGTCGGTGGCGTCAACGCATGCTTAGAAATATTTCTGGTATTTTATTTTATTCCTCCCATTCTTTTTTGCGTTGTTTTGCGACTGACTGGAAAAATTAGAATTTTCTGGTGTATGTGTGTGTGTCTGCGGTCGCCGGTGGACACCGACGGAAGCCGCCAGCACCAGCGATGCGGCGTTCGCATTTCCTATGCCCCTTAAAACCCCCCCTGCAACTTTGCCACGTCTCTCCGTCTTGCTCACTTTGCGACAAAAATTTAATATATTTTTCTTAGGGTGTCAGGGAAAATCATAATAATTTCAATATTTTTGTAACGCTTGTCAGCGTCAAGCTGACAGCGCGGGGCGTTTATTTGACAGGCGGCGGGGCGGGGCAGAGATTAGAGGCGTCTGTGCGCCACACCAGACGCTCAATTAAAACATAATTTTTGTCAAATATTACCAACAAAAATATATATCAGTAAAATACCGTATACTGGTTAGCTCTGAATTTCAGCCATAAATTAAAAACTTAATAACGAGCAACGCTCGCACGGATTCAAATAAAACCAGGACATGCCCAATACGTACGTGTGTCCTGCTCGGTTCTCTGCTGGCCGACATACATCACGCGTATATATTCCCTCTAGCTCCCTCTGTTTTATTACGCTATCTCTCTCTCTCTCTCTCTCTCTCTCTCACGTTGTGCCCTTTGGTGTGCGCTCATCCTGCGGCAGTAATAAATCGCTAACAGCAAATAAATCAACGCGTATAAATTCCAATGTTTGGCGACGAGCCTGACCCGACTTTATTTACGACATTGCGACAAAGACACTTACGGCAAAATGTTGGCCGCTCTGGATAAAAATGTGGAAAATGAAAAAATTATAACAATAAAAAAAAACTATCACAACAGACCTGAGAACAATTTTTGTACATATCTAGCTTAAAAACTCTATTTTGAATTTGAATACTATATTTTATAAATTTGCTTTAATTTGCATATATGCACGAATTTTTAAATAATAAAAGAAGCATTCATAAATAATTAACATCCGTCCGGAATAAGTATATAAAATTACTTAAAAGTCATATGAATAAAAATAGATTAAAATGTATGCGGATAAATATACATATATAGTATATGTGTTCAAGCAAATAATGGGTAAAAAAATTCGCATTCAGTGCTGTGAACCAATGAACATGGAAAAGGTTGACCTCAGTGTCATCGCAATATGTCGGCATTCATATAGTCAGGCAGGGAAAAATGTCAGATACGTTGTCCGTGGTTAACCAAAAGCAGTTGCCAAGGGTTAAACGGGTTAACCCCATGCAAAAATGGCAGTAAAAACAAAATATGAGAAAAATAAAAAAACAACAAGAGGCTAAAAGATGTGGTAGGTGAAGCTGCCAGGCGACGAGTATATTTGGCACATTAAAACAAAAGGATGCCGTGTGCTGGGCAAATAGACAAAGGGATTCACACACACATATGTAAGTCGCCAAATCAAGCGTTGATTTATGAGCAGCCAAAGGATGGCCGAGAGAAAAAAGCAAAATAGAAAAACTGAGAAAAACTAACAAGGCGCACATATTAACACCCTTGTAAAACTGTAAAACCGCCGTGAAAAGTTTATGGCGAATCCCGTGGAAAGCGAGAGTCAACAAATCATAATGCAGCAGCCAGAGGCGATGTACATAGATCCGGAACCCGTTCCCTAACCGGCAACTATTAGTTGCGCCACTCGGCGCCGCATACCCAACTATGGTGATAATTTATTTATTTGGGATTATTTATTGCACATACATCATAATTTTGTGCCACTGACGGCAACGCCCAGGGCTGGGGGTATGTGGAAAATATTTTATTACGACTTTTTGTAGGTACAAGAAGATGTATTCCTTTTCCTACATTTCTGCTCTTCGCTTCTTTTTTGTTTTTTGCCATATCCCAGCGATAAGCGGCCGACTCAAGGATATGGCGAGCAGCCGAAGAAGAAATATAACTTTTAACAATGAAGGATGAGCCATAAATTAAAAATTCCAAACTTCAAGAACGTAACAATAAATACACGATACAACAGCAACGGGACATGCAGTTGATTTATTTCTGCCTTGGAAAATCACTGAACCCGGCCCAAGTCTGTCTCAATATGAAATGCGCAAAGACTACCCAATTTACCGTCTACCATCGATGCCAAGGTGCCGCTCAAAGAGACGGAAGTATTTATTTCATAATCGTTATAAAGTAATGAACAAAATGCTGTTGATAATGTAAGACTCGGCAAACTAACAGTTGATATCATGCACAGTGATCAAGCAATAACAAAAATCAGAAAATACAGTTTCAGTTTCGAATACTTTTTTTGGAAATTATTATTTATTTAGTGCACCGGTTTTTTTTTAATATTTTATCTATTCAATGTGAAAAGAAAATAGTCTTATATAAATTAAAATTATTAAAAATAATAGTTCGCCAATTAATTATTAGGCTCATTGTAATAATATTTATTTTAAGATTGTGCAAAAAAAAATATTTCATTTTGTTTGTTTATGTATTTAATATATATTGTATACGAAAGAATGTAAGGAAATCGTATTTAAATACATATATAAGTACATATATTGTCTATGCACACCCAACTTTTTAACACTCCACGTAGCTCAGAAATAAATGATATAGCAACGACGCAAAAAAGTGCTAAAGAATAAAAACCGAAAACACGAAAAAAATACGTGGCGCATATTAAATTCTTATAAAATCAGCGCGCAGGATACGCGGCGGCAATGTGAGATTTGAGGACATGTTGGTAGGGGGATAGGGCGCTATTGTTATAGGGTACTTTTATGATGCCATTGTCTCCCTCTCCCCGTCCTCTTTCCCTCTATCACGCTCTGCATCTTGTAGAGCTCCTGCTGCTGCAGCAATATTAAAAACTTGTTGCTAATAAAAGATACGGATATGGATACGGACACGGCTGCCAAAGCAGTTGATCATGATGACGATGATGACATCAATGACATTTGCTGCGGTTCAATAAATTCGCAAGCGCTTGGAAAACAAGATATATGTATACACTTGGAGAAAAATGCTAGAAATATTAGAATTTTATGCATAAGACCAGTAGAAGTTCAGCCTGAATAAAAATTTCAATAATTTTGTATTCCCAAGTTACTAAATATGTAGACTGATATATAGTGATATATCTTATTATATACATTAAACATTTTATAATCCTTTTTCAAGTTTGCAAACAATTTGTAGTATTTTGCACTGAAGCCAAACGTTTTTGTTTTTATTATATTTCGATATCTAGAAATATTTATATTAAAATATAGATAAGAAGAGTTAGAACAAAAACTTTGGCGGATATTATTATTATTATTTTTTTTTTTTTGAGTGTATTTATGAGGTATGTTTATAGCGCCTAAGTAGGCTGGGCCTCACTGCGCATTTAATTGTTATATGGCTGGATGAATGACAATTGTCAACACGAAACGCTTCTCATTGAGCCCATTCAGCACTCATCGACGACACCGCTGGGACACATGGCTTGGTTTTGAGATTTTGCCGCTCTCTCTCCCTCGTTTTTCTCTTTCTCTCTGGTCTAGGGGTGTTGTTTAGCTGCCGGATAATCCGTTGCATGTTCCCGTTGCGCCGTTTTTGATTAAAATGACATGACACAAACATATACCCTTTACAGTGTGTGTGTGTTTGTGAGGGGGCCATGTTGATCTGAATTGTCTATAAGCTGCTCTTCATTTGCCCATCGGCTGCAGTATTTGAAGTGCCAAAAAGCGCACTTTGCCCATTTCTGTTGCCCATTTATTTATTTATTTTTTCTTATGCTTTTTATTTCACTTTTTTTTGCAGTGTTGTCGAGTGCGCATTTTAGTGAAAGGATTTATGCCCGTTGCTGCTGCTATTTGTTTAGCCGCTTAGTTTAGCATTTGCCCATTGTTTTAGGCCAAATAAATTGCGGCTCGATTTGTGCACGTTTGAACTTTTTGTGTAAGCCTATTTTTTTTGTTTACTAGATTTGCTTTGTTGACACTAAAGTTGGTCGGAACGATAGAGTCGAGTCTAAGCGGGTTTTCGTTTTAGTTTCATTAAATCGTTCTTATATATTTCTTATTTTCGAAATATTGCCATTAAATTCAAGTGACTTCAATAATAGATTTTTCATAATAACTTAATAATTATCTATCAAGATTTAATAATCAATTCAATTTACTTACCTAGTTTCGAAATTAAAGAGGCTCGGCTTCTTTTATATAACACTGAAACAAAACTAAAATATAAATAATAATTATTTACATGAAAATAGAATACTCTACCTTAGAATGTCAAGAGAACATAGGCACATCCATATCAAGAGCTGAAAACAGCCCCCGATTGCTTCTCATTTCTGGAGCCGTCCGACTGATGGTGGATCGAGGTGCTGCTGGCTTCATGGTAGGCCCAAGCTGTTTCCGCTTGCTCCACTGCGCCGTTTGGCAAAGTCACATACTTTGCAACGCTATTGATCCGCGCGAATAACGGTGATATGGTCTCCACGACAACCAAGTGATCAAAGCGTTGGTTTAGCCAGGCCCGATAGTCGATTAGCTCATCGCTTATGTGAATAATGCAACCTGCGGTGCAAGGTAAAATAAATTATTAACCGAACTGAGAGTGCAACTGTCGAGATACTCTCTAAGCAGACAGATACAGATACTAATAGAAACTACTAACCCAATATAGAAAAATCCGGAGCACACGAGCTGTGAGGATTTACCGCCTGGTTGAGCACTCGATAGGCCCATTGGAAGGCCTGCTTAATGCCCACAATGGCGTAGCTGCTGCGCGCAATTTCGTCGCCAGGCTGGAGAGGATCATCGATGCACAGCGGCGATGGCCTGCCAAGCAATATGTTCTCCTTGCGTCCATAGCAGCCGCCATGCCGTATGGAGAAGCCAATTTGCGAGTAATTAAAGCGCATGCCGTACAGCTCAAAGAATTCCAGGAGGAGCACACCCAGATTGGCGTGCTCATGGGAATTATCGCGGGGATGCAATTGCAGAAAGCTGATGCACATGAGTATCAGCGAATACGAGGAGATGCCGCCGGTGAACGCCTCGTTGAGATCGCGTTGCAGCAGAAACTGTTTGAGCACCAGCACCATCTTGCCGAGGCCCGGATAATCGCGTTTAAATTGTTTTATAAGCTCCGCGGATTGCACGCCATTTGGCATATTGAAGGACACGTCCAGCTTGATCTTTGTTTGGCTATCCCGGAACTTAATGATCGGCACAGCGGCCGTGTCCAGCACCACTACTGTGCCAACCTCGGCGATGCCGCGCGCCACCATCTCCGATTCGAGGGTGCGCAGCGGCAGCTTCTCCCAGCGACCTGCGTGGAGCCAGTGTAGAAAGAGAGGTCACAGAGAGAGAGAGAGAGAGAGAGAGAGAGAGAGAGAGAGAGAGAGAGCGTCACAAGTGTTGCGACTGTACTCACCCTGCACAACGAGATCAATGTCCGAGTTGGGCAAAACGAGTCCGGTGCGAAAGGAGCCAAACATCTCAACTAAGGCCTCCGGCCAAAGTGCATGGATCACGTTCTCGACGCGCTGAACAACCTCGCAGCGCGCTGCGTGTTCGCTGGGCGTGGGCAGAATGTATGTGTAGAAGTGTTCGATCTCCTCGTGCAGTCCAATTATGCCATCGCCGTAGTTATAATTCGTCTGACGCCACGGACAGCCGCCATATTTGCGCGTTGTTTCCATTTCACTTCCAATTGTAAAGGAATTCTCTCGATCGTACAAAGAAAACAAAAATCAGCTGTTGCGGCGTTGCCACCTGTGATAGAGAAATTAATATGTGTGCGTGTCACGCTCACTCACGAGCCAGCACGAAAAGACATTTTGTTGAAACCTTTTATTTTTCAATTTAAATTAAATACTTATTAAGAGAAAAACTAATATTGTCGTAAATTATTGTAAATTAAACCAAAATATTTGTTTTGATTGTTAGATATAAATAAATAAGTAATTAATAAAGTATATATATTTTTTAAATTGTAATTTAATACTAATTATCAAAAAAAAAAAGAAAATAAATATATTCTATAGTCACTTTAAACAAACAATACAAATTTTTCGTCCGCTCTTAAAGAAAATCCCAACAGATGAGGTCTTAACTGAAGTCAATGTCTAATTGGTCCAAGCACAATATCATTAAAATGCCAATCAATTATTAAAACTCCACATGAATAAACATTTAGCGCATAATTATGATAATTGCTGTAAATTGCACATGCCCGAAAAAAATCAAATAAAATAAATAAAAACAAACAGCAGCGGGAAGCCCAAAAGGTAGAAAGAACAAAAAAAAACCCCAGCTATTGTCTCAGCCACGCGACAGGGTGGCTCTAGAGATTTTTGCATGCGAGCACCACGCCCACATTCACGCCCACTCCCACGTCCACGCCCCGTTCCGCTGTGCAACACATATGGGAATAAACGGCTGAGTCTGAGGATTTCAACACCAAAGAACTTATTACAGACTCGGAACGTACGAAATTACTTAATCAAAGTTGGATTATCTCTGCCCAGCGCGTAAAGAGGAATTGGTAAGGTGTAGAAGGAGAGGGGTGGGGGCGGCTGAGCCAGTTTCTTATATGGCTTTCATTTGAATTAAAAGCGCCAGCAAAATTTGACAGATTTCCGCAACAAGCCAAAGACAGCAGCATGGGATATTTGGCACACATATATAAAGCAGCTGCCAAAATGCCATCCCCCCTCACCGCGCCTTCCACGCCCTCCCCCACAAGCCCGAAGAGTTTGGCTGGCTCAGCTGAACTAAATTAAATTCCATGTCTAATGCTCGCACAAGGATTAGGCCAAACAACGCCGCAACGCCTCATCGCCTCTGATGGGTAATATTAAATAATTTTTCCGACGGCTTCACCGGCATACAGGACTCGCAGGACACATATGCCATGAATTCGTTCATTGTTTTGCATCTAGCCTGGAGTGCCTGGCTCTCTCGTAGCCACAGATTAAAGTCTCCCGTGGCGAACTTAATATAGAAAAGGACCCAAGGACCGGCTCTGGCCAGGACAACGGCAGAAATGAGAATATTTTGGTAGGTGGAGCGTTCGGCGCAAATCTTTTTTCGAGTGCGAGACATTAGCAGTATTAGAACAACAACAACAGCAACAACAACAAGAGGCATATAGTTGGCAACGGGAATTACTTGTACTATATTGCATGCAACCCCAGCCCCACGAGCACCCACTCCACCCCCCTCCCCTAACAACAACAAAATGCAAAAAGATGGGCAGAGCAAAGAGCTCGCCAAGCGCCAAATAATCAAAGGACTTAAGTCGGCTCAGCCGTTCAAAAGCGCTGCAGATTTTGTGGCAAGCAGCGGGGGCGTGGCCGTAGGGATGGTGGAGTGTATTAAATAAAGCAGGAGATAACGTTGCAGTCGTGTGTAAACGACTATGCAATACTCTGTTCACTTAACTGGAATCGTTTAAAGAAAAGTATAAAAGTAGAAATAGCCTTAGATCTTCTATAATTGTCAAAAACTGATGTTTATTTCGGATTACTGTCACTAATTTATGTGTGCTCGTGACTCTGAAACTGTAAGCTCATTTATATATGTTTTTGTACAAAGACCCTATATATAGATTTTCCCGTTACTCTCTTTCACCAATATACACTTTTGCTTATTGTAAACAGTGTATAAAAAACGCTGCAGTAGTGCGAGGTGAGGCAGCAAAAGTGATTCTGCTTACATTTGCAGCAGGGATTTTTTGGCAGTTGCTGCATTATCCGTTCTGAATTTAAAGAACTTAACCACAGCTTAACAAACGTTAAACCTTTTTTTCGCCTTTTTGGATCGAATATCTATGCATTAAACATATAAATTAAAATAATTTAGAATATATTTTGCAAAAGTTAAATTACTCTGTTGTCGTGACCTTACCTGGGTCAATTTATTACTTTAACTTTTAAACTTTACAATTTTCAGTATTTATCACATTAAATGCAACAGTAGGAGAAAAATAAAAGCAACCATTGCAGGATATTGAAATGTACACTATACGATAAGCCCCATATGCCGACTTTCTGTATATCGATTCCGAGATAGCCGAATAGGTATTTGAAGATACAATTAGACATTAATATCAGTATCGGCATATAATGCCAAAGTTTCGAGAGCGGCCGATTTTGCAGCACGATTAACGGAGGTACCTCATTATATGCCATGTGATTATTGTGGGGTCCATCACCGTCCCCATTTAGTGAACTCATTTCGCGGGCTAATACAATACGTTGTATAACATTTCGATCGGCCATTATAACACGGGGCTGTGCCCTATGTCGGTGCTCCTCGGCTGGTGTCACGCGCAATCTGGCCGTGCGTGGGAAATAAGCATCCAAAATATCATTGGGCAAGTCCATTAGTCACCTAAAGTTGCCAAATTTATAAAACTTCCTTACTAAAAATTTATATGGGATCAACACAATCAAAATGACAACTTTGACTTGGCGATAAAAAAAAACAAGAAAATTATTTTAAGCATTTATTTGTTTATTTATTCAGAAGTAGAGTATAAGGGACATATATATAAATGTGTATAAAAAAAATTTAATAAAATAAAAATTGTGTATAAATATAAATGACGACATGCATAAAAATAATTAAATAGTTAATAAATATATTTTAATTAATAAATAAACAAAACATATATTAACTATTTAAGCAGTATTAATTAATTAACATTTACATAGAAAAAGAAAAGTATTAAAATATTAAAATTTACTGATTCATAAACATTATTAAATAATAATACGATTTTTTATTGCTTAATCGACGTCTGTGGTAAGTGGTTGTATATATTTCCGACTCCTACAATTAGCGAATATAAATTCTGATTACATGTATTCATTTATGTGCAAAAACGGGTTTTTTCTTCTTTTTTTAATTTAATGAGTTGTAACAACAAAGCCACATTTTTAATGAAGCAAAAAAAAACGGCAATTACTTACGTCTTACAACACTATTGTAAATGACATGAATCTTGCCTGCTGGCAGTCGGAATTGTGCTCAAAAATCGCTTAAATGTAAAACTCATTAAAATAATTGCAAAAATGCAAAAGTATAACAGAAATCACATAAGAGCGGTTTGGGTGGGTTAGTTCGGGGGGTAGAGGGTAGCAGTCGCACACACTCATTAAACCAACCATAAATAATTAACAAAACAATTTATTTTCAAGGATATGTGTACAACCCGCAGCCCCGCCAACCGCCACCACCTGCCTATAATTGCGCCGCATTATCCCTGGCGGTGCAGATAGAGAGAGACAGAGAGAGAGAGAGAGAGAGAGAGAGAGAGAGAGAGAGAGACAGAGAGTGACAGAGAGAGAGAGAGAGAGAGAGAGAGAGAGAGAGAGAGAGAGAGAGAGTGCATTTAATGCCGCTCTATGCAAACTTCAAAGCTCATTTATGCTGAGCGTCTGACGCTGGCCAAAGATGAAAAGCCACACACACAAACAGACACAGAAATCTGTGCACAATCTGGCAAACAAGCAGCCGTCTAAAAGTCAACAAAACAGTCGGCAATGTTGCCCACTGATGCGCGATATCTAAAAACACTCAACAACACAAACACACATTACGCATACGCAATGTGGTACGGTGTGTGTGTGTGTGTGTAGTTTGCGAGTCATTAAAAGTAAATAACCTCAAAGCAAGCGGCTCTTTCTGGGCACTTGAGCCACCTCAACGGTTGGCTGGCCAAAAGAAAAAATGCCCTGCTTGGACCCACCCACATTTAGCCCTTGATGGCTATAACCTGTCATCAGGGCCATGTCCAGTGCTCACACGTGTCGCGTGTGTTTGTTGTGCGAGCCATTTGTCCGCAAACACTCGTAATTAATTGCGCATGGCCGGCAAAAGTCAGCTAGTTGCATTCCCTGCCGTCTCCCCTTCCCCTCCCCTCTCCTTGCTTAGCCCACTTGTGCGCTTGTTAAAGGTGATGCCAAAGCGTTTTGCCGGCAGCAGGTGATCCCCCGTCCCCCTTTTGAACGTGACCGGGCTTTTACAGTGCAGGCTCAGGTTCAAGAGGGAGCTTACTGATTTTTTATTGACACTTCTTTTTTTTATAAAAATATCTGCTTTTATTTTTACATTAATTGAAATAGTCTCTCTAATATAATTTATTTATGAATGTAAAATTTTTAAAAATAACTTTTACATTTAATAATAATTTTTACTTATGTTATTGGTTGTTAAGTATGTTGTATATCAAATAACAATATAAACTATTTTATTTTTTATATTTATCTAGAAATTTGTTAATAATAATAAATTAATAATAAGTTAATAATAATAAAAGGTTAAAAGTGGAAGTTTGTGGCTCCATATTTTGACAGTCTTATACGGGTTTAATTGGTTGTTCATGGCTTGCAGCAGCTTTCACTTCAACCTCTGATGTAATTCATGCACTTGTGCAATTGTGCTGCGTTTGTCATTCTCTAAACGAATTTAGCATAATTAATTGCCGTGTCGAAATGTGTGCAAATGGAGCGCCTGCATTGCCCGCAGCTCCGCTGGCTAAGAAGGAGCCACTTCAGCAGACGCCAGGGCAATGCAGCAACATTTTTGCCTTGTATTTACATAATGCCAGCTCCCATGCATTAGCTCCATGAGGATGGAGGCAACAGGGATGGAGGCGGGCGCCGAGGCGGGCTCCTTCGTCAGCGTCGTTCTCGTCGCTTGGGTGTTCTCATTAGCACGACTCAAGTGCATTTCGCCCTCGGGGAACTATTTAGCAAACAACAACAGTGAAACAGAGAGAGAATGGAAAAAAATATTCATTTGAGTGCATCGAGTGCGCCGTATAAATACGATAATTGTTGAAATCAGGCTCTTGTTTTAGGGCAATGGAAATCATGCAGAAATATATTATTTTACCGTTTAAATCAAATGTTTTTCCTTTAGTATTCAATTAACAACAGGAACTAAACAACAATATCTGAACAATTATAAATAGCTATTTGAAACTTTGGTAAGTAAATATAAATACATAAATACATACATATATATATATACATATACATATATATATATATATATATATATATATATATATATATATATATATATATATAAACATATATATATATATATATATATATATATATATATATATATATATATATATATATATATATATATATATATATATATTAATTTATAGCTGGTATATATTTAAGTAAAAGTTCGTTTTACAAATTTTATTTTAATTGCTTTGGCGACAAAACATTCACCTATTTATCAAGTACCAAGTACTTTTTATTTATTTTAAAATATACTTCTCTCCTCATTTTATATTAATCGTTAGTAATGTATAATTTTTTTAGTATGACTTTGCTCCTGATTGGACACATATTTAATTCTTGCTGTTAGAAAAAAAGTTAATTTTTTACATTTCGCTGGTAGAACTTTTCTCATAAATAATTTTTTTAAAATAGATTTTCGTATATTTTTTATTAATTTCTTTAATGAATACTATTCACTCTTATAACTCAAGCAGGCGTTTCATAGAAACTTTTCTAATTTCGAATTATTTTCGCATAATGTGTGTTTGTTTTTGCACTAGCACCTCTCAACACTGCGACAAAATGCACTTTACATCATTACGCATCAATCGACACCGCCACGGTCTTATACAAGGGGGTGACGGGAGGTCGCCTCGCCTTCGAATGAGTAATTAAAACATTTTTCACTTTGCATTTTCTTTTTGCCCGACACTTTTCTGTGTTTTGTCTAACGCGCTTTTTTTTTATTTTACAAATTACAGAGTGCGCTCTCTACTCAGTGCAATTTTTTATGTCTCTGCCTTTTGCAATTAAAAACTAAGATGCTTGATGAGTAGCTCGCTGGAAAGTGGACCATCTTGGCAGGTACTCAGTTGCACTACCTTGGCATTAATATGGTTTATATGGTTTTATAATTTGCAAATAAACGTTTGATTTTTTATTTTATATAAATTATGAACATTTTTAAGAGTATTTTTTATGTGAAACAAATTTCCTATATACTTCATGCAAAAATTATAAATCCCACATAGATAAACTTGTGCAATTTTATATTTCTAGAAATGGTTAAATATTATATGCTTTTATAAAAGTTTCGCCTAATATAATAATAATTATAAATAATTATATTATACGGTAGCGCATTTACACTTCCATTTAAATTCATCCATTCTGTTGTGGCCCCAGTGGCGCCTCAAAAGTGCAGTTGGTGCTGCTGCTGTTGTTGTTGTTGCTGTTGTTGCTGCTGTACTCATTTGATGCACCAAGTTGGCAGTGTGTTTTTCTGTCACCTGTTTTAGCACTTGAAGCGCGCAGCCGCCAAACAAGCTAATTAGTATGCAAAACACATTAAGTGGCAGCTAGAAACATTGCCGCAGCACTTGTATTTGGATTGTGGAGGGAGGCGCCTCCGAGCTGCGGCATTGTTTTCGCAACCTACAAAACATTTCAAATGGAAATTTTGTTCGCGCGCATAAAAGCAACGCGCCCGGGCGGCAAATATTGACAACCTTCACCTTCATTGATGCCCATAATTAGTGCACAAAACACAAATCGCAAAGCAAAAAATAAAAAAAAAAACCGAAGAGAAAAAGCGAGAAAAAAGCTGTGAAATTGAGGCAGCAGTCAATGTTTGCCGCATGGGAGCAGTTTATTAATAATACGCCATGTCGACGCAGTCTCGTTGCGCCAGCCAGTGTGCTAGGTAAGTGTGTGTGTGTGTGTGTTGCTGTTGTTGCTGGCTGCCTGGCTGGCTGGCTGGCTGTGTACTAATTAAGCCTTCGATTAATTTACGCCTTTTGGCCTCAAACGCCAGCGTGAAAACAAAGAAAATTAAAAGCTCGCCCGAACTTCAAAAGCCGGAAACGGGTCGAGCACCGACGTCTGCCATGCCCTAAAGGCGGCTGGGCAAATGCGTTAATGATGCCATCATCATCAACATTGCCAACAACACCCCGACACGGGTGACACTGTCTGGCTTAGTGGCTACGTCGCCTTCCCTCCCTACCACCCCTTCTTCTTCACACAAACAGGCTCCAACTTCGTTCAGGCAACATCAAAGCGTTGAAGCTTGGGAATTGTTGACACACCGGATGAACGTACCGCTCTCCTGTTTCAGATCTCTTTCTACCACTCTGGTATTCTGCTGATGGAGCATCTGATATATATATATATATATATATATATATATATATATATATATATATATCATTTTCGTTTAGCTTTTTTTTAATACGCTGACTGCTGCGCTTACTGATAAGCCTGGGGATTTTATTATTACTTCTTTTTATTTATTTTCATACTCCCCAGGGCTGTGTTTTTTTTCTGTTCTATTTAGCAGCCTGTTTGATGCTTCGGGTTATGGAGTTTTAAACATTGATAGAGCCTGGCGGTTTAAGGCTAAATTTTATGCAATTTAATTTGCGAAGCCTAAAATAAAGTTATTTATATTAAAACTAACATTATTGGTTATTTTCATAGAAATAAATAATTTATTAAAAAAGCCAATGTAATATGCAAGCTTATTTAAATGTAATGTTTTTAAAAAATTTTCTAAAAAATATAAATAAGTATTATTTATGAAATTTTAATGTGGGAAGCTTAGCTTAAAGATATTTACATTAAAACTGTTTTTTATTGAATTCTTTTTTCATATTTTATTTATTTTAATACTTTGCTCAATGTTCAACTATTAATACTACCATTTAATATAATTTATATTTCTCAACATTTGCAGCTAACTTCATTTTGCCTTTTGTATAGAAAGCACTCAGCTCCCTAAGCCCTCTTCGAGTTGAACTAAGCGAACTTGCTAACCAATTTCAGCTAACCATAAGCAACGCTTTATGTAATGGTATATGGCCTCATGGTCTGTAATATTAGAGGCCAAATCCTAAATCAAACTAACCACGACGCATTGTGCGACCTCGGTGCACAAATCCAACCGAAACCCACAATCGCACACACACTTACTCCTTGAATGTGTGTGTGTGTGTTAGCTTTGAATTTGCGGAAATGAATTGGTATTTAATTAATAGTTTTACCCTGATTAATCTGCCCTGTGCGCCGCCCTTGAAGCCGCATGAAATGCCCGAACCACAGAGAGCTTCATGTCCTATTGGAACTATGACGAGCAATCGTTGCCCTCTCCTTCCCTCCCTTTGCCGCATGTTGACCTAATGAAGTTGCCGTATAATTGTTGCTCAGACGTTGCCCATTGAGCCCGTTGTGGGCGGAACTTGGGCTGCCTGGCACGAAAATCAAATTGAAATTAACGTGCGGCGAAATTAGGGATGGGGTGGGTGGGTGTACGTAGGCAGTAAGTTGAACGGTACGCGTTTGAATTTCAGTTACTTGTTGTACCCTGTAAAAATTGAGAATGGTTAAGAAAGGCTATATATTTATGAGCATTTGAGATCTAATAAAGAGCCTCATACTTAAAATTTGAAAAATGATTCATTCATTTGATCCAACTTGGAAGGTTTCCATATAGAACAATTCAAATATATACCAATGGTGACTTGTATAAAATGCGTACCATTTGGTTAATTTAATTTCAAGAATATTTGCAAGTATTCTTAAATTGACCTAAATAGAATCGCAATAATGGAAATACTTTTGACAAGAATTTTCTTATAATTCGGGATTCCAAAAAAAATATTGAAAATAAGATTTTGTTTTTTATGTTAAGAACTTTCGAAACTACTAAAATACTAAAATTATTAAGTTAATTATTTTAATTGGGAAAGTTATATTTGAATATGCATAGTAGTATAATATTGTTAAGACAAGCTACGTACAGGGTATATTTGACGAGCGCACGCGTACTTGATGTAGTTGTAGTTGTAGCTGTTGCTGCTGCTGTGGCCTGTTGTTGTTAATTTGATTGGATTCTGATGATGGGGCGTAGCAATTGCAACGCCCACGCACACGTTCAGCAATGGCAACAGCAGCGGCATCAGTGGCAACAACAACAACAACAACAACAACAGCAGCAGCAGGTCGCTTTAGTCTATTACTTTAGTGCCCGAACTGTGATTTTTGCCGGGTTGGCAGCAGCAGCATCAACCCTTGTGCCTGTTTTGATTGTGTAATGCAATCACGTCGTTGTTTTGCCTGATTTTTTTCTACTTTTACTTCAACTTCCTCATCTTTCTTTTGTTGTTGTTGTTTTTGGTCTCTCCCTGTCGCCGGCTAAGGTAAGTTAAGTAGAAGGGTCTCTGAATTTTAATTTTTCGACAGCATTTGGCGCTGCGCACGAACAATGTGCGTAATCATACGTGATGATGTGTAGTCGAACTTGTCCTCATCAACATCCTCATCTGGGTGGGGCGGGGCGGGGCTGTGGCATGTTTAGGCCGTGCGGGAGAGGCGTTCGCCCATTGTTGTTGCCTGAATTGGAAGACATTGATGTGCTGTCATCGTTGCTGCTGCTGCTGCTGTCGAAGTCCTCGCAGCACTTCACAAAATTAATAAGTTGATAGACTTGCGCGTTTCTTGCTTGATTGAACTGGGATTTTGGGCTCGATTCGTGTGGTAATGTGCCCAAGTGTGGGCTGCTCCGAGCTCAGATGTGAGTGCTTGAAGACACCACAATTGCTGGTTATAGACTGATACACTTAAGGATCTTTAGACGAATTGAATTTAAATTAAACTAAAAAAACTTAAACATACATTTTATTTTCAAATATGCAAACGGCTTATATGTAGAATCAATATAGAGACCAAACAATATTCAAAATGTCATAAAACATGAAAATCGGTTCAGTTTTGACAAAGTTATGGAAGTTTGAAACATGGAAGCTATAGACCTAAGAACTTTACATGTCAACATTTTTGTTAATTTTGGCATGATTTATGACCAACATTTTGACCCCCTCAAAATCGGCATATATGTTAATTTTTATGCTTATTGTGACAAGTACAATCGATTAAAACTAGAAATTCGGAATTCTAAATTTTGAAAAAAATTTTTTAAATGAATAAGGGAGGAGTACTAGTTTATTTTTTAAAATATGAAAAATATTTCGATGTAGAATCATTTTAGAGATCCAAAAGCATACAGCGCTATTTAAGGTTGTTGCTCTATTTAGAATTTATTTTTCAGATTTTGCATGGTATTTGGTAATCATGAAAAACTGCATAAGTTAAATATATTGTTTACGTTGACTTCTTTGGACGTCCTCTTTCAGTTGCTGCTGCTGCTCAAATACGCCGCTGGGCTTTTACATGCTGCTGCGTGTTTCCTGCAGAAGGACACGGACGCTCACCAGGATGCGGCTGTCTGCCAGGAGCTGCCAACGCGTTGACATGCCACGCATTTAAACGTCACCGGAAATGCCTTTTGTTCTTACTGCGCCGTTGACTGACTGACGAACTGACGAATTGACAGACCTTGCGACGTAGTCAACAACCCCCCGGATTTGACAAGTCTTGAATTTAACTGCCCGCAAATGTTAATTGCGAAATGTTTAAGTTTAAAAATTAAAATAATCTCAAAAAGTATAATAGAACTGAAAAATTAAAAAAAGAATAAATACAACCACAAATATTTAAATATTATATTTAAGCAAAAATTGAAAACTACTGTTACAACCACGGCAGTCAAAAAATGAAAGTAATTTCAAATTTAGTCAATGGCTATTTAAAAAATACACACCTTTAGAAACGGTACACATGACATTGGCATAATTTATGGTAGTCGATCTCAGCCAAATATATCCTTCAGGTGAGCGCAAAAATTGTACCAGGATGCTGTCAATGACATCGAAAAAAAGAAGTAGAAGAAAACCGAGTCATTCGTCATTCTTCTTGTTTGCTGTCCTGTTCTGTTGTGCACTGCGTTTGTCCTTCGTCCTGGCACATTTCAAGGGAATCGAGTTTTGTTAGGCAGCAGGTCTCTGGCTAAAAGTCAAACTCTGTTTGTTATTATTACGAGTATTCTTTTGCTTCTTATTTTTTTATGCTTTGTTTGCTACTTTTTATTGTTTCCTGTCATTGCCCAACCTACGTTATTTTTTGTTTATTTTTTTTTTTTAGAAAATTTCTAATGAATTGGCACTGTAATCGTTCATTCATAAAGATTCGCTGTCAAACACTTGAATTTCGGTTTTACCTTTTTTATTTGTATTTTATTTTTTGGGATATATTCCTAATGGGTTTTCACGAGCTGATTTAATGGCATGCCCTTGGTCATGATATGTGCGAGTGTTTATTTATTTATTTTTTTTTTATTTATATATGTATATATATAGTATTTGTGCCCAACTTTAAGCAAACATTTTAAAAGCCGCAAAGTGTTTGACTTTTAAAAAAATCACACTCCACTTCTGTGTGTGTATAAAGTTTAATGTCATTGTGCGAGTTTTCAGTTTGTGAGTGCTCTAAAAAACGAGGGCTGTGCCAAATATTTATTTGCTCTTAGCTGTCACTAGTTCTGTAACTTTATACGCACCGATTGGGTGAGGGGGCCCCAAACAAAGCCAAAAAGCCAAACTCAAAGCATTTTTCTCGCCATATGCCGTTGATTCACATGTAAACCCCGAAAAACTTTGCTAAATGCTGCCTGAAAAGTTGCTCCTACAACGGCAAATAAAAATTGCAAAAAATAGAAAAATAAACAAAAAATAAATGCAAAAATATAACAGAAATATGCAACAAAAAAGTTCGCATTTACACCCACAAACAAGCAAACAAACGCCAGACAGAAATAACAACAGCAATAAGCGACTTGCCGTTTGGCAAGTGGAAAAACATTTGCATGCCTATTAGAGGGGAGGGAGGGAGGCGGGAGTTTGGAGTTTTTCCTGGCACTCCTTGGACCGCCTCATTAGATGCGAAAATTGTTGGTAAAACAAGCGCAAACACCTGCCAATTGTTGGGTAAAATCATGTGGAAAGCGTTGAAGAAAAACGACTTCGGATTCTATTGATTAGTTGTTCATAATTTTTCCATTCAATGAAGCGCAAAATGCTCAGGAGTGGAGCTTAAATGGAGCAGGTGGAAGGAAACTTTTG
Organism: Drosophila nigromelanica; assembly: GCA_004149465.1. Classification (NCBI taxonomy): domain Eukaryota; kingdom Metazoa; phylum Arthropoda; class Insecta; order Diptera; family Drosophilidae; genus Drosophila; species Drosophila nigromelanica. Next base: position 6,161 of record SCDS01001347.1, on the reverse strand, counting down.
TCTCCCTGAGTGGGAAGGAGTGAGGAAAAGTGTACGCGAGTGAAACAAAATTATATGAAAAGACTAAAAAAAAGCAATAATGTCTGTAATCCTCTCTTAAGATTATGAAAATCGCATAGAGAGGCGATTACGTATAAAGTGAAAGAGAAAAAGTAAGATGGAAAAAGAAGGAATGAGAACAAGGAAGAAAAAGTGGGATATTGAAAAAGATAAGTGGCAATAAAATGAAAAAAGGAGAATGGGAATGCGAAAGTGAGAAAATTAGAGAGTGTGGAAGAGAAAATATCTGTGAATCGAGAGAAAGACAGAGATAGATAGAAAAAGGATAAAAGCAATGTAATTAAAAGAAGGAAGGAATGAAAGATAAAGGAAAGAGGAGAAACGAAACGTGAGAAAGAACCGGTGTTAAACGAAAGGAGACGAAGATAGAGAGAGAGAGAGAGAGAGAGAGAGAGAGAGAGAGAGAGAGAAAGTAATAAATATAGTAAAAATATTGACAATTTATGTATAGGCTTGAAAAAAACATGAATTTATTAAAATCGAATATCAGGCTGATCAGAGAGAGAGAGAGAGAGAGAGAGAGAGAGAGTGAGAGACAGAGTGAGAGACACGTGAAGGCAAATTATAAATACGCGAGCTTTGACAAAGAGCAAACTATAAATAAATCGTAAATATATCTTTTCTTGACAGTAGCTGTTTTGAACCTGAATTTACGTTATGTCTGTACATAGATTGAAAGTTAGGTTGAGTAGTCAGTCAGTCGGAGCACTTGACAGAGCGACTACTTATTTCAGGGACTACCCGGACCGAAGACTGGCTGACTTACGCTTAGGCGCGCCCAGTGTGCCCAGAGTCGAGTGCTCGACAGGAGCTGCCGTTGAGTGGTTGGGTGGGTTGGTTTTGGAGATGCGTTGGCTCGATTTGCGCTTGGCTGCATTGCCTGATACTTTGTTTAAGTTTTTTGCCCGTATCAAAGCAACCCCAGCCGGCGAGAGCAACGCCCATGCACTCCACTCTTGCGACGCCAACACCCCCCAATCCCAGCCACTGTCTATGCGCAGACAGACAGCGGATTGCTTCCAATTCGTCGCGCAGTCGGCGGTGCAAAGTATTTGCCAAAGGCATCATGAGTGCTAGGGATTAGTGCCCACTCACAGCCGGCTTTGGCTTGGGTTCGGGCTTGGGCTTTTCGGCTCGCAACGGAAGGAATTTTTTTTTATTTATTTTTTTTTTTGCACAGAAGGCACAACCTTGGGCTGAGCTGCTGATCCCTTGTCACGCTTTAAAGTAGCGCTAAAATGCAGATATGTATGTATAATATATATGTGTATATAAAAAATAGAGGAGAGAACAGAAATTAGTTAATACCGGAAGTCATCGCACTGTTTTATGCATCCGCCTCAAGTCAGAGCCTGCGCACTCGACTGGAAATTTGTGTATGAAACTGTTGCCATGTCTGTGTGCCTAGTTGGCTAAATCATAATTTATAATTTATTGGCTAGCGTCGATTTATGTGCGTTTTATGGCCGCTAATTAGCGGGGGCTAAGCCAACAGTTAGCGAAAATGGGTGCCGATTCCCAGTCTGTGGCTGACAATGAAATACGAGTAACTTCGAGGGGTTTCTTTTCATATAATAACATTTGTACAATGGAAATTTAATAAATCTTATACTTAAAATCAGTTAAAAAATCTGTCAGTCGCTGAAAATACTGCAATTTAATACAAGAGTAGGAAGAACATCTAAATTTTTTTTTTATAATAAAACAGTTTGAATGAAATAAAAAATAAATATTTTAGATTTAATTCTTATTTTTATTCTTTTTTTTTTTTGGGAAAACTGCAATTTTTTTAAAGGAATTTGTTTTAAAAAGTCCATAAAATCTACACAATTTTGAGCGAAGCCTAAACGATACTTGAAATAAAAGCAAAAATTCTAAACCAATCCCAGGTCCATCAGAGAACATCTTAAAATTAATGCGCTTGGCATGAGATATGGTCAAGATGGTTTTGGGCCTGTTATAGTGAGGTTTGTGTGTGGGGTAATGGGCAGCACTTTCCAATTTTCATTAAAATAACAGAGCCTGGGCGCGCTGGGCGGCCATTATTTCGCTGCCTGCTCCCCGCCCACGAAAAAAAAAGCAGTTCGTCGAGACCATTTCTCCCTATCAGCGTGCCAAAACCCTCGAGCAGGGGGGGCGCTGGGGATTGGAGCAGGGTGCTCGTCTGCGTCTACGTGATTGCTGTGCGATGGCAAAATGTCTGTGGCAGCCAGCCAGCCATGGACCAAACGGCCCCCACCCCCCGCGGGCGCCCTGGCGTTGTTGGTCGCTGGTTCGTTCGTTGGTTCCATTCGTTAGTTCAACGCACACTCGGGAGTATGATGAAATTAAATTGGGGAAACTTTAGCAGTCGTCGGTCGTGGGCTGCTGCGGATGATGATTATGTTGAGCTCTATGATGATGATGATCATGATGATGATGTTGATGATGGCAGCCATCAGGAACGTCATCCGCAAGCGGTTGGTTCGGTTCGGTTGGTCGGCTGGTTTTTGGTCGCCTGTCGACCTGCTGCTGGCTTAAATCCAATCCTCGTCCTGCTGCGCCAACCCCCGGCTTGGTTTTAGGACTTGCATTTTTTCATATTTGAATTTATATTTTTACATATACATATTATTTTTTTTATAGCTGCAAACGAAAGCGAATGTAAATTTTTCAACGATGCCTTTTGGTTTATTTAAAAAATTTAAACTTGTCGTTTGTTTGGGGGGTATCCACAGCGAGTGGGAAAGTGTGGGTACTGTTGAAATCGCATTTTTTTTTTGGTTTTTGCTTGTTTTAAGCTTTTACCTGGGCCCCCGCCCGGAGCTTGTGTTCTTGTTCGAAAATTTAATCAGTTGCCAAAGTTTTGCAATTTTAATTAAATTCTCCAAATTGGTTTTGACTGCTCTGCGCCAAAGTTTTTCTCGGTATGTGTGTGTATGTGTGTTTCATGTCATTGTCGTCGCAGTTCTTATGCCCAGCCTCGCTTTTTGCCTTCTCTTTCCAATGTTTTTCCCAACGTTTCCATTTTGGTCCGCCTCTGGTTTGGAGGTTATCCAAATTGGCAACTTTGTAGGAGAAAAGTTTTTAATTGTTTAAGAAATACAGCGCAAGTAGCTAAGAAATACACTGCAAACAATTTTTGATAAGCAAAGTGTATACTAACATAATGCTTTAGTCTATATAAATTAAATTAATATATTTAAATTGTTTGACACAGACTTTAAAAATTCAAATTTTATAAAATGTTATTTAAAAAAAAACAGAACTTTTATAACATCAAGTAAAAAATACTATTTAAAATAAGTTTTAATATTTATTTAATCTAAATGCAAAGATTTTACAATATATTGTATTAGATGCCTAAATATTTAATAAATATTGTTTTGTAATCATTTCAGCTTCGCCTCAGTTTTGATTTCTTTGAGTGTCAAATAATGCATCAAAACGCAGAGAGGAGCAAAATAAATTATATAAAAACTTTTGCTCATTTAATGTCGCCATTTTTGCTGATACAAATAAGATATAGTCTGGGGGGAACTGCTGAACGCCACGCCCCACGAATCCCACGAAAAAAACTAAGTTAGTAGTAATTTATAACTATAAAATACCCTGTATTGTTGTATAATATTCATATACATATATTTATGATATATTTCAATTGTTTAAAAAGTACATATATGTATTTATAAATAGTTGATGTTTACTTTATAATATAAGCTAATAATATACTAATATGTTTATTGTTATTATTAATATAATATTTAAAGCGTGCTCAAACAATTTTTGTTATAGCATGGTAAAATAACCTCTTTGACAAACAACTTAATGGTCAATATCAATATCAAGTTTAAACAATTCATTTTACTTTAAAAAAAGATTTTTCATGGATTGCATCATTATGATGTTATAACCGATTATCTCCCGCATTCACCATAATTTTCTTTATACAACATATATACACTACAGCTACAATTAGTATAGGGTATATTCAGGCTGACCCAAGCGGCATCATCGCTGGCGACGAAGAAAAACGCGAACACAAAAACGCCATTTAGCGCACAGGAAACAGTTTTAAAAGCGCGCCAGGAACGAGGAAAACGCCAGGCGGCAGACAACGGACAACAGACAACAGGCGGTAGGCGACGTCGCGTCTCCACTGGCAGCTGAGCACACAGAGTCCAAATTCAGATTCAGGTCGTACTATATACGTATGTATGTATGTGTGTATGTGTGTATATGGCCAGCGACAGCGCCAACGCAATTGCGTTTAATTGCAGATGCGGCAACAACTGTCTGACAAATTACGCGAAGACAACGCAAAAAGCAAAGTGGGAAAAACTTTTTGGCAAATGACCAAATGGCTGAAGCCGAGCAGCGGGCCAACTACTTAGCAAACTGTCTGAAAATTATTTCTGTGCACCCTGTACGTATTGCAAGTGTGTAAAAAAGGGTATGTTGCAGAACAAATTATAGACATTTATTATTTACACTGACTATTAAGCACAATAAGGCAGAGAACAGATAGATAGAATTTTCACATTATTATACTAACTAAATCTGTTGCGGTGCCTCGCCGCTGAGAACAGGGAATCTGCCAGTCGAGCGCACACGACTAGAACATTCTTATTTGTTTTTTTTGTTGTTGTGTGTTTTCCCGTGTCGCTTGAGCAAACACATCAAATGCAGATCACATTTGGATCGGCATTATCAGACGCTGTGCTGCAATTGAAAGCCATTAAATCAGCCAAGTATATATGTATATATGTATTTGTACTTGTATATCTGTGAACTGGGACGAGGGGTGGCACGAGCGGGTAAGCGCGAAGATTAGTTGATTGCATCAATATGCTCGCTGTCAGTGGGCGATTCGAGCTGCAAACTCACCCGCCCGCCCGCCCACTCCCACTCCCACCCCGCTCCCCGCACAAATGCGGCGGGGCTGAACGATGCGCTATCTCATCGCTCATGCGAATCCGAAATTAAATTATCTGCCAACTGTCGGGCAACCCTTGTTTCAAAATTCTGCACCACACCCTCCCCGCCGAGTCAGATTTTATTCCAATCAGATTGTTTCCGTGGTTGTCTGTGTGTGGGCCCTCAAATAGGCTTTTTACATTGTCGCACTGCCAACAGCCTTGCGGATTGAATTCGAATTAATTCCATTGACCCGCCCCACTAACCCCGTCGACCCACACCGACGGCAACCTCATCATGCCCAACAACACACGTTTCGCTGCTGATCCTTGCCCAGCCACAAGCTTGGCCTCCCACTCCTTTTCCTATTCCTTTGCCATCTCCATCTCCATCTGCAGCTTCTGTCTGGGACGCGTGTGCGTGCGCCTGATTAACATATGTCAACAGTATTATATAAAGTGGTATTTTGGGCCTGGGCATTTTGGGCTTCTGCCATTGCGAGTGGGCCCGGCCAGGGCAGAGTGCTTGCACATGCTGCCAACAAATTCAATTACGCCCGCATTTGCTTATTTTTGTAAGAAATTAACTTGTAGTTGTTTTTTCTGCTTCTTCGTTTATCCCTACCCTTATCTGCATGTCGGAGTGTGTATTATAGCAGGTAGTTTATTATAGGGATTTTGTTGATGACTTGACTGGCAAATGAGGTTGTCGAGGAGTGTAAGTATATTGGATAGAGTTACTTAATTTGTTTGTTTTTAAATAAATACAAAAACATTTACATAGAATCATTAATTTATATTATTTTTGTGATTATTTTTATATTATTATTATTAAATTTTACTTGATTTGATATATATTATATATTTATAATATTATAAATTTTATTAATCTACTTTAAGCTTAGATATTATCAAAGAAGTATGTTTTTCAGGTAAGTTATAATCGTTTTATGCGCTTGATATATTGTTATTAATATAAATGAATTCAATTATATTTTTATTTTTAAATTAATGTAAAATAAACCAACTGAATTTTAAAGCAATCTTGTTGTGGCCTCTATCTTTATCGACTGAACATATATCGATGTGTGGTCTGTATAGAAGAAAAATTGTACTTGAAAATGCGCCCCTTTTTGACTGCATTGGTCAACCACCAATAAGCCCCACAGCAACAGCCACCGAATGCAAATGAACAGCCATGACCAT
>SCDS01001346.1:13276-23535 GCA_004149465.1 Drosophila nigromelanica | reverse complement strand
AAGCTTGATGGTTACAGGGTATTGAAATAATATTGAGAAGGGTGTATTGTCAACGTTTTGGCGCTGTCAATCTACCGCAAAAGTCTGCGGGTGGGTCGGGGGTGGTGAAGTCTGTATTTTTGGGGGGATGGGCAGCACATGCGTGTCTCAATTTCAAATTTGGCTGCTGATGCTGCTCCACTCGTGGCATTTCGTGGCGTCATGTTCGTGTCTTGTCCAATTTGGTGACATTATTTAAAAAAAAAAATGTATTTATAGATCCAGAACCAGATCTAGATCTGGATCTGGCTAGAGAGTACTTACCATTCCTTTTGCTTGTGTATGGCGTCAAAGATCTCGTCCTCAAAGTCCAGCAGCACATAGAAAGTGCGCCATTCCAAATCGTTGATGATGTCCAGACCAGTCTCCGATTGGATGACGGGCAGGCCAAAACTCTCGGCTGCCTGCAGCGTGCCAGCATCTTTACCAGCATCGCCCACCAGGCAGATGCGTGTGGGCAGCTTCGACATAATGGACATTTCTGCAGATCGAGATTGGGAATGAGAATGACACAAGGCATTAGTATTTAGTACACATCGACGTTCTAGTCTATATATAGCGTAAGATTATAATGCTTAAGTGCTCTCGGGCACCGTCATGAGATTCAACGTATGGCTGTTGCTTGGCTGGTAAGTTTCTTCGACTACAATATACTCTGTAAAATGTATTCCCATTAGTCTTCTGCTTTACATTTCAATTTACAAACTAACCTGAGGTATATTTTTGAGTAATTCACTTAAATATACTCTATAAGTATGTACACACTTTGCAAATGGAATTCCCTAAAATGCACTCATCTCCAAATTAAGCTAAATTAAATACACACTTTGAATAAGTATTGTTTTTTCCTTTTTTATATTATAGCAATTAGTTTACTAACTAATCATAATGAGCTAACACATACAATTTAGTTACTCTTTCTTGGTGCTTAACAACAAGACCGATGAGTTTTTTTGGAAATTCATAAAAGTTGCCTTCAACTGTCGCACACGCCCTCTTAAGTACTTTTGCGCAAACAGCTCACTAAATTTTAAGTACACTTTGTTCAAGAGTAAATGAGAGCGTATTCAAAGTTTGGCGCTATGATTTATGGCCATCAGAGCTTTGGTTGTTTATGCAAATTGCGAATCGCGCGGCATGGCAGAGGCACAACAAAAACCAGAGGGTGAATCTTTTGCGCAAAAACAAAACAAACAACAAAATGCAAGACAAAATAGAACCATGAGTAGAGAGCATCTCTCGGAGCATCAGGCACAGAGACAGCCACAACCACAGTCACAGTGGCCGCAGCCGAAGGGCAGAGTCGATCATTTAGCCGCAATTTTGTGAGCTGTTGACATCGATTTTAATTGTGATCGCCAAGTGCTGATTGTTGATGTTATTATTATTGTTTGTTGTTTTTACGGCGCCCCGCAACCCCCAGCGCCCCCTGTTGTGACCTTCAGATCATTGCCATCTTAGTTTTGACAAGCCGAAAAATGCACAAAACAAGAAAGAAAATGCAGTTGCCGCCGCCACCCCTATCCACCCACCCACGCGAGCTCTAGAAAAATGTTCAAGTGCATACAATTTTCCATCAGCCCCCCGAGCACCCGCCCACCGCCTACCCTTTAGCGGTTGGATGCATGAACTTGTAGTTGTGCATTAATATTATCCAGAATTGTGCAGCTGTAACTGATGCCAATTGCGCTTTTGTATCTCTGCTCGAGACGACGTCGACGCCGTTGTCGATGCCCGTCGCCACTTGTGCAATTGAGCAAAGTCCAGACTCACATAGAGATGCTATTAGTGGGGGAGAAAATGAGGAGGAGGAGCAGGAGGAACAGGAGATGCACGCCACATGACGCATGGAATTTTTCGAATAACTCAACTTAATTCTACAATAGAAATTAATGGGCGCTATAGGAAACAATAAATTTGTTATGTTTATATAGCTTACACCTTCGGCTGAGTTATATATGCGTTGCAGCTATTTCAATTGTTGATGTTGTTGGCCAAGTCAATAATATCAAATGGCAGACCATACAACTGCAAAAATATTACGGCGGATGGTACTAAATACGTTCACATCTGAAGGCTCGCTTACACATGTTGCAAACAGTTATTTGCCAAGTTATTATTAAAAACCAAGTTAAGAATACAAACATTTTGTTCAGTTATTACATATGGAAAAACAAATGTGTTTCAATTACAATACAAGGAAATGGGGTGAAAAATATTTTGTAAAACATGTGCAAATTTGGCTGGATTCTTAGGAAAGTGTTGTCTATAAAGTCAGGATGGCCTATAATTTATGTTCCTACCATAACGAATAAAGTACATATTGAATTATAAAAATAATGAAAGCTAATTGCAGCATTTTTGTTTTTGATCATTTATCCAGACAATAGAAATGTTTGTATATTTTGAATTTTTTTGATTAGCCCATTTATCTAAAAATAAAATCTATATATTTGCATACCCTCTCTTCCCATCGAAAATGTAGAAATAGTATAATGGTTTTAGTTATGTAACTGGCAGAATGCTTCCTTCTGATAATATATATGAATACCTGAGCTTAGCTGAGATGTAGCTATGTTTTATTCTTCTATACCATACGCATGTTTGATTTCTATTTCGTTTAATTTAAATAACATTTATAATATGCATAAATATGTATACATAGAAATATTTGATTATCTAGCAAAATTCAGCATTTTCTATCTAAATTTTGTAGCGTCAAATGCCCTAAAGTGAAAATTGTTTCTTGATTTCGTTGATTGTTAAAACAACGACAGGCTAAAGGAGAATAATATGGCTGAAGAGGGTTTTTCGGCTTGTAAATTTTTGCCGCAACTGACCACCAACAACAGAACCCACCCTTTTCATACCTAAACCTGTGTGATCCCCCTGGAAGGTGCAGCGAAAAATGAAACGAAATACCTGTGAAATCCTCATACACTTGACACAGTGCAGCCTGCTTTAGATTCGCCCGTTTGACTTCCTCCTGTGCTGTGTACGTGAAATACGACCAGGCCTGACGACGAACCGTGACCAAATTATTTTTGCTGCTGTTGTTGCAGCCGTGGCCAAAGCTGAGCTGCGTGGTTGTTGCCACCGGCAAGTGCAACATGACGATGCGACGTTTAAGGATCAAACTCTGAATTGCAACTAAGCTGAGGACCAACGAAAATTTTGCATGAGAACGCAGCCAGGCGGAAGCCACAGGTGTTCTTCCTCGCCGTACAAAGGCAAATACAAATACCCATACAAATACAAATACATGTTAAGGGCAGAATGCGAAATGACCCTCACAGGTGGTGATTGGACCTGACAGAAGGAAATAATGGCAAGCATTTGCTTTTTGGGAATTTCCCTCGACCGTTGCCTGCGCTGGTCACCCTAGCTTACTACTGCTTCTTCTTGTACTTCTTCTTCGTTGTCGTTGGCTTCGTGCCAGAGACATGATGAAAAACTAATTGAATGGCATTTGCATAATGAACACACTTGAGATTTTGCTAGAGATTTTGTCAAATATCAAATAGACTCATCAAAGTGGAATCTTGTAATAAAATTACGTTGACATGGGGGGCAGAGCCTTGACGCAGTCCGTTGCGGCGACGCAGACGCAGAGACCTTCATACACATGCATACAAACGGTGTGTCTGTGTAAAAATGCCATTAACATTGAGCCGACAGCCGAAAACATTGGCATGTGCGCTCTCTGTTAAGCATATACCCGGAAAGAGGGAAGCAGGACAGAAGGGAAAGCAGACATGCAAACGTGTGGTAGGTAAATGACTAGGCGGCTCTAGTAACAAAAACAAAAAGCAGCGAGAGCGAGATAGAAAGACGGGATGAGAGCACGCAATTTGTTTCCCGCTCTAACAAAAGCAATGCGCAGGCAGGCAGGAACTTCACCGCGGCGGCTGCGCCTTGTTGTTTTAGCCCTAAGCGCCTGCGATTGTTGCTGTGTGTGCTCGGTACAGTGCCGGTTGGTGACTGCGCTGCGGGGCGAGGGGTGCAAAATATTTAGCACACACAAATATGTTTCAGACCGAAATAAATTTAAAAAGTAGCTTAAAATTCCCTGCGTTTTTTTTGTAACAAAAACAAAAAGTACTAGCAAAGATATTTATTTGCTGGCAGTGACATTTTTTATGTGTGCGGCATTGAAAAATTAAAAAAAATATATATATACATACTATATACATACATACAAAAAAAAAAGAAATGAAATGAAAAAGAACAGCGGCTGCGAGGCAAAACAGCTGCTGGTGCCTCACCCCCCGCGAATTAAACTCACCTGTTTTTGATTGCTCCTCGATGGTCTCCATTTCGTTTGAATTGCATTCAATTTTGCACACACACACAAACAAAAACAGACCGCTACAACAACTTTTGTGTTAAATTTTCTTTGTTTATTTTATTGATGGCTTGTTTGCTACGCTTTACTCATAGCTTGAATAATGCCCAATGCCACAGCATCTTTGTTTTTGCACAATTGAATCGAACAACGCTTTGGTCAATTAAAAAGCGGCGCGCAAAAGAACACAGACAAGCGCCACAGTCACAATTTACACACACACACACGCACCCACAGAGTCACAGGCGCTTTATACGAATTCCATTGAACGCAGAAGGCGGCGTCGCTTTTTTTTGTCACTTTTGGGTATCCTGTTTATCTATGTTGCATACACGCGATTAATTGCACGAGTGTTTCCTTTAATTGGTATACAACAAATTACACAGCGTACGCGTTAAATTTGTTTTCTTGGCAGCGCGTCGGAATTAAAAATCAAAATCAACGGTCAAACACGTCCGGTCGCACGGCTGTTCGTCTCGCTTTATTTTACATAAATGTTAATGCTGCGTGCTCTGCTACTCACAAAAGCACTGTTAACACTACATTAACACACACTGTTCATACCAGTCACTGTTATACTAAAAGAGGCACTGCTCAATTAGGACTGCTCGAGGATATATCGATTCGACATTCGATTAGTGTAACAGTGCTGCCACACGTTACAAAACAAAAATAACAGCGGACAACACTTGTTGCTGTGACGTCACGCACACAAGCGCAGTTACGTCAATGTAGCAATATGCCCAGCAATCTGTCAAACAAACCACCACCAGCACAACTACAACAACAACATTGACATTTCGTCAATGGGTCCATACATAAATTCGTCATTTTTTCACTTGGTCGCACAGAAAACACAAGATTTTTGCTTTTACCGCCCAAATCGCGGGCATTATTTATTTTGAAAGTTGATTTTGAAAGCGATGCTCCATCAACCGCCGCCGCCGCCACCGTCGCAGACGCACAGCATCAAAATCATGTCGGGCGCCGAGGAAAATCGCCATTACCTGCGTGCCTTCATACAAACCTACCGCGACATGCCCGTGCTCTGGGACACCTCGCTCCGGGACTACACGAACCGAGAGAAGCGCGCCGAGGCCTATCAGCGCCTGGTGCCCATCTATCATTATCTGAAGCGCGACGCCACCGTCGAGGATGTGAAGAAGAAGATCAACACGCTGCGCACCAACTACCGCAAGGAGCTGAAGGTGGTGGAGAGCGCAATGCGCGCGGGCAGCCTGCACACGCCCCGCTGCTGGACGTTCCAGGAGCTCGACTTTCTGCGCAACACCGAAAAGTTTCTGGCCGTGAATCCCACGTTCAAGAACGAGCCCTCGTTCTCGTTCAACGAGAACTCCAGCTCGACGGCCAGCTTCATGGAGCAGCACACCAACAGCAGCAGCAGCAGCAGCAGCATTGCGTCCGCTCTGCACTATCCGTACCGCAGTGCGGCCGGACAGACGCCCAACATATCGGAAATGTTTCACAAGTCGTTCGGACATGTGCAGAAGGTGGATCCGCTGCCACCGCCGCTGCCGCTGCCGCCGCCGCCGACGACGACATCATCGGGCCTGATGCACCAGGCCCCGCATGGACAGGGCGACTACGCGGCCGCGAAGAGAGCACGGCAAACGCCGCCGTGCAGTACACCCAGCACGAGTACGGTGAGCACCCACAACACGGACGAGCTGCTGAACATTGCCTGCGAATATCTGGCCGGCACCTATCCCGAGGAGGAGTCGATTGCGCGCACCTGGACGCACAAGCTGAAGCGTTTGCCACGCGAGCAGCGGCTGCTCGCCGAGCGCTTCATCAACGAGATTCTGTTCGAGGCGGAGTCCAACAATTTGCATCGCGGCTCCGTGCAGATCAACAACAGCTTCGAGCCCTACGTGCGCTTCGAGGAGCCGCCGTCCTGCCACGACGAACAGGATAAGTCGCAGAGTCCCAGCGTTCACACCTCCACCGAGTCGACGCCAAAGCCCAGCGCCGGCGCAGCCAGTGCCCACAGCGAGCCCCCGAATGCGGGCATTCGAGACTTCTGAGATTAGGTTTAAGGATAAGGATAAGGATAAGGCTACGGTAGCATTAAGTGTTATTCAGTTTTTATTGATGCAGACGCAGACAGGAGAGAATAGGTCTCAATTATGTTACATGGCACATGGGACACACACGAAAAAGAAAGCTAAAGAACCTGTTTTGGGTTTTTGGTTTTGGTTGTGGTTTGTGGCTCAATCCACGCGCTGATAATCCACGAGATTCCGAGTTAGCCAAACGTAGGGCGAGGCGCCGGCCAGGAAGAGACAGGCGCCGATCACAGGCCGATGCAAGATCCATGCCACGGCGGCAATGGTGAGCGCCAGCGAGAAGGCGATAACCAAATTCCCAGTCACTGGATAATGCGAATCCGGCGCCAAGGCGATCAGCAGCGGCACGCGCAGCACTGCAAGCGCAAGATATCATTATTTATATAGTATATATGTATATGTAGTTATCTATTACAATATATGTTCCAAATTGTTTTTACAAAACTTTGATTGGAAACACCTGTCTTTACAGACAAAATGTGATCTATCCAGGAGCTGCCCTTAGGCAGATTACTGAAGGATAAACGCGCTGATGCAAAAGGATTTCTATGTAATTCAAGTCATTCAATCAAGTCGATTCGTAGACACATCCTCCGGATTTGGCAGTTTTTTGCTACAACCAGAACACTTAATTTAGGATTAGTCGCGGCTACCAAGCTTTAACTGCTCGGATTTGAAATTAGGCCTAACCAGAGGTTTCATTTCTGGTACTACAGGAACTGTTTTCGGTTGCAGAGGGTAGCCTCTGGCTCAAGGATACAAATCCTCGCGTTCGTTTTTGCAGTAAAAAACTTATAAATACTCTCACCTGGCAGAAGTTGATCTACTTACATATCACACGTAGCAGCTTTGTGTTGCAGGTGACGCCAAAGAAGATTAGCAGCCAGCCGATGAAGCGCCACCACCAAGTGTGCAGCACCTGGGCCCGGTACTCGAGCCGGAACACTTCCAGGGCGCTGATTTCGCCCGGATAGACGAGCAGCACGGGCACACCGCGTGTGGTGACATATGGCTCCACCTTGTTGCCTTGGATGCGGCCCACCACGCTGTACATATCACCCTCCATGCCCGCATAGGTGAAGAGTATGCGCAGGTCGCCCACCTCCGGATTGAACACATCGTTGGTGTGATAGTAGAGGCCCAGATGCAGCTTAATGCCATCATCGTCCGGTCTTATATCCGAGGTGAGCTCGTGGTAGTTGTTGAACTTTGTCTTCACCTCGTCGCCCAGCTCGTACTTGCCAATGTAGACGGCATCCGCCACCTGCACGGCGCTCTCGACGGGAAAGCGCTGCGGATTCGTGTGTCCATGGCGATTGTAGAAGTTGCGCGAGTCCACAATCTTGTCGCGCCACTCGCGCGTATAGTAGTAGCTGCGTGAATCCGACTCCACGGAACCCACGCTCTCGCCAAAGTGATGCTCGACCGTCTCCTCCACCCACTGGTACATTTGGACGCGCCGGCGCAGCTTCACTGCCATCAGCTGAATGTTGTAGTCGGGTTCGGTGAGCGGTTCGCCGCACACGATTGGGCCCGAGAGATGCACAATGCGATTCTCGAAGCTCTGGTCCTGCTCCTCCTCGGTGAAGCCCATGGAGTAGATGTCGGCGTACGCCTCGTCCAGGGCCAGCATTGTGTGCACCGCGCGTCCTTCGTTCCAGTAGAGGACACTGAAGCCGGCCGCGAACAGGACCAGGCCGAAGGTTGCGATCAGCCAGTGGGCGCGAAATGTTTCGCCTAACGTGGCCATGTGTAATGGGTACCGTTAGTTCAGCATTTAACAAACAAACAACAACAAATGCAGTGCCGACAATGATTCCCCTCAATCCAATAACAATTGTGCCCCATAGAGTTGTCTCAAATCGTTCGATTGAACTACTCACTTAACTGAACGAACATCATTAATTTGATAGCGGATTTTAAGCTTTATATTTATAAATTAAGAAAGAGAGACGAAGGAAGAACCGTTCATGGGAATAAATCGCAGGTACGAACTATTTGTTATTTCAATAAAAATTAATTCGCTAAATTTAACAACTCTCTCCAGCTTCAGTGCGCAGTCACAGGCCGTCAATTTGCCAAGGCAACGCCGTTCAAGCAACAGCTGTCATACTCAGCTGTTCGAGTTTTTAATTTTTAACAAAATATATTTAAATAATAATGTATAGCAACAGCTTGTCCGATTATCAATTTACAAAAGTATTTAAAAATGGCAAATTCTCTTCTGTGTATAAGGCAAACTGCACTGTCAGCAATCGTGTAATTGTTATTAAAAAGTTTGCACTGGAATTCGAAGACGATTCCGAGTTGAAAAGACTTTTCGCAGAAATCCAATGTTGTCGCCAATTCAAGCACCCCAATATCAATCGGATCCTGCACAGTTTTATAGCTGATAGCGATGTGTTTGTCCTGTATCCATATTTGTGCTTTGGCAGCTGTCAAATTTTACTCGAGAGCATTTTCACAAATGGTTTTGCCGAACCTCTGATTGCATTGATTTTTAAGGATGTGCTCGCCGCCCTTTTGTACATACACACAAACGACTTTGTCCACGGATCCGTGAGGGCGCAGCATATCCTATTGGACAGCCATAAGGCAGTATTATCGAATTTCAACGACAGCCGCAGTTTCATAAAGGATGGCAAAAAGAAGCTCGTCCTGCATGGCGTCTCGCACGAGAAAAATCTGAATTGGGCCGCGCCGGAAGTTCTGGACCAAAATCTCAATGGGTTTACTGAGAAGTGTGATATCTACTCCGTGGGCATAACGGCATGTGAGATGGCCAACGGCATTCAACCGTATTTCGAGACGCAGCCCACGCTCATGTACACGGAGAAGATTCGCGGAAATGTCCCATCGCTGCTCGACAGATCGACGTACTCGATGCTGCTGGATGAGCAGGGAAAAATGCCATTTGAAAATGCAACGGAGCGCAGATCATATGAAATTTTCAGTCAACGTGTACTCTCCGACGATTTTCATCAGTTTGTGGAAATTTGCTTGAATCGCAATGCGGAAAATCGTTGGAGCGCCAAGAAGCTAATGACCCATGCATTCTTCAAGCAGTGCCGACACGCATCCATCTCGGATCACATCAAGAAATGCCGCTCTGAGATGCAAGACAATTCCACAGTTGACGATGAAAGCATTGGATCACTGGATGATCAGGCCAAGGAATACCGTGAAGATGTTCAATGGAATTTTTGAATAAACCTAATTGTAGTTTATGATAAGATAAATAAATGGACAGCAAAGATTTTAAACAGAATCAATGAACAATTTTTTCATTGTTGATATTCCCATTTTCTAATCTAGACCAACATTTCCATTGAACATAAAAGCAGGAATGTCCATATTATAAGTTAATTCGCGCCAACAAAGTAAAACTTTTAAATTTGAAATCCATAATTTATTTCACATAATTTACTATAATATAAATGTGGCTTTATTTACAGTACATATTCTTGTGTTTGTTATAATTATCCATTAATTAGTTGCTCGAATCAAGCCAAAGCTAATGCGTAAGTTCGCCTTGTTATGCCATATTTTGCATTTAAATTTTTTAAAATTGCGTTATTCATATATTTATATATTTGCAATGTGCTTGAAAAATTAAATATCACTCTTGGCGCCTCTAAAATCAAATCAAAATTATGAGAAACAAAATGTAGGTGTTTGTTTTTTTTATTATTATGTATTAAAACAAATTAATAACAATTAGGCGAAATCGGTTCAACTAAAATTAAAATTATTTAACAAATAACTAATTAGAAATTGCTTGTTTTTGT
>SCDS01001346.1:0-13233 GCA_004149465.1 Drosophila nigromelanica | reverse complement strand
ATATTTATAAAACAAAAAACAAAACCTAACGTCGTTTGTCTATTGAGCGCATAAAATGTACAAATTTAAATCTTAATATATATACTTTATATATATATTTGTAATATTTAGCGGGCTATCACTGATAAATAACTTTTTTGTTTTTATTTCCATACACTTGTATATATATATATGTGAAGCTAATATGTGAAGCATACTTATTAGCACAGATTGGATTGTTTAACTAAAAACTGTTAGTACCCAGTTGTATACCACTTTTGTTTTTGATAATGCTAGCGCGCATTGTATTGTAAATAAGTTAAAAATAAGGTTAAAACTAAAGTTAAGGTATTTTTTTTTTCTAGCCAGCGAAAATTGTAACTGCTTAGGTCGGATTCCCATATATTTATATGTATATGTATATACTATATATGCATAGACTTTTTATATAAATATATTACTTAAAACAAAGTAGGTTTAACGTTGACTAACATGCCACACAATCAAATAACTCTTATCGCCTCGATTTTCAATTGTTTGATTTGGTTCCAGTTGAATACTGTTCTCCATGTCATTATCATCTGGAAAAGTTCACAAAAATATAATTAGTGAGTTTATTCAGGCATTTGGTATGATTATTATATACACATAGTTAATGCTGCAGCGATGCAACTACAGATGTTCGGAAATAGTTTTTGATATATATTATACAAAAGCCTTTTTAAGTAAGATTAAAATGGTATGCAGCTCCTAAAAGAACCATTTATACAGTAGTATTTATACTTTGCTGCACATTTATATATATGTGTTCTTTGTGGTTAAAAGTTGGATATTATTTAGTTTTGATTAGTAACCATTTTATTTTTGTATTATTTTTAAGTGAAAGTGCGCGTTTTAATTTTTTGTTTGGTAGTTTGTAGAATAGCTAGCAATTTAAAAGTATTAAGCACAACTAAAAAAGGTATAAGAACTACTTTAGAAAAAAAAATCAACTGATTAATCGGTATATCAACAACCAAAACAAAAAAAAATATTCAAAAAACTTAATCAAAATTACAAAAACTATCAAAATTGGCATTAAAAAATGTACATATGCGCCATTTTTTTATACAATTGCATCTTTATGTATAATATTCAGAAGGACAAATTACAAGGACACCACTGCAAACAATTTTGAACAAATTACAATATCCACTTGTGACCTGAGTGGATTTCGGTGAAACAGTGATAAAGTGCGGTAACATATAGGAGGGAAAACGTGATAATCAAATTTGAAATAGAAACAAATAATAAAAAAATAAACATTAACATAAATTTGCATAAACCTTAGGGGTCTGTTCAATCGGGTCACACGGCTCGGACAAATGCTGCATTCCAATTTGAGCGTGGGGCGTTGCGACGCTGAGCGGAGCACTACAAATTGAAGGTACTACGCGGGCGGCAGAGTTAAACAAAAAGAAAATGCGATTAAATCAACGAATACGAATACGAATACAAAAATGCAACAATACAAAACTAAGCAAAAATAACTCAAAAGTTAAAGATATATAAAGAGCGCAAATCAAAAGAAGGCAACCGAAAATTAAAATCAAAAGCAAGGCTTACGTATCGACTTTCCAAACTATCAAATGCGCTGCATTATCACTAGCATCGTATTTATCATGTCCTGCAGAGGAATATGGAATGGTTATACTATATATTGCAGATAGGAGAGAGCGGACGCGCGTTCGCTCTCCATGATTTGTTGACCGGCCAATTGATTAACTAAAGCCTGGACAGTCGCTGGGTCCACTTACTTATGCGAAAGTCAATATACCCCTCGCCGCCGCACATTACCAACATGTCGGGTCGTTTGTTGGTGAAGGTTAGCGCAACATTCGGCTGCTGCAGCATGGGCACTGATACAAAGAACTTGACCGCATCGCGATGGCCATGGAAGGACAGTTGAGCATTGGCCATGCAGCACAATGGCATGTGACCATGGGGATCAGCTGCATGAGCAAAAAAAAGCAGGAGAATTAATATGTAAAATCTTCGACATGATCGCTGCTCACCTGGTTTTTGCTGTGTCTCGGCCAGCGGCACGGAGATGATGAC
Source organism: Drosophila nigromelanica (assembly GCA_004149465.1). Lineage (NCBI taxonomy): Eukaryota > Metazoa > Arthropoda > Insecta > Diptera > Drosophilidae > Drosophila > Drosophila nigromelanica. The sequence continues at coordinate 11,157 of SCDS01001346.1, read as the reverse complement.
GCCATTGCTGGTGCCAATCCAGAGGCGATTGCAGGAGACCATCAGCGCTGTGATGCGCACAAAGCTAAAGCCCAGCTTGCCGGTGCCCAGCATCTTTGAAACATACGGCTCAATGTCCACATCCTGCTTGTGCTCAAACGTATGCGTATTGTACAGACGCAGCGTGGAATCCAGGCTACAGAGGAATGCAATATTATTATTGCAATTGATTTGTGGAATCTCAGGTCTTGTTGTCTTACCGTATGGATACCCAAACGCCGGCACCTGTCGCTGCCATTTGGCGCACCTGGCTCTCCTTGCGTGGATGCGCGTCCAGCGAGTGCACAATGTTTAGCGATATGGGATCCACAATGAAGATCTTGTTGCGATGCGCGGCCCAAATGCGCTCGCCGGCCACACAGAGGCAACGTATCGAATGATTGCGATCACCGAGCGTAACCAGGTGATAACTATTCAGATCCCATTGGCCGTCTGTTTGGCGGCGGAACACGGCTAACTGAGCATTGGCCAGCGCAACAACAACACGCGCCTCCACATGCACAATCGCCAGCACCGCATCGGGCAGGAAAACCTTGTGCAGACACTCATGCCAGCGTCCCACACTGCTGTGCACATACAGCCAGCCATCCTGGGCACCCAGCCACATGGTGGGTCCCACCGAGCTCATCACCGGCTCTTCGCGCTCTTTGGTGCCCAGTATGGGATTCAGCGATTTAATGCTGAACTGCGCATTGTTGCTGTTGTTGCTCCTGTTGTTGTTGTTGGCGTGATTGTTACTGTTGTCCGAGTTGTTGGACAATCGCTGCGGGGCACCGGGCAGCGCCTGGCGTATCTTAATGGCCTCCACATTGCCCGGCGGTTCGGTTGGATCCACGGCAAGCAGCTGCTCATTGGATTTCTCCGTAGCCTCTTTGGCCTCTACTACGCCCACGACCGTAATCGGCGTCGCCACCTCCTCCACCTCCTCCTGTGAGTGTTGCTTGCTGTTGCTGTTCTGATCCGACTTGGGTCGCACGCGCACAAACTCGACCTTGCCGAGCAGCTCGGTGCCCTCGCCTGGTCGCTGAAGCATCTCGCCCGCCTTGACCACCTCCGATTGCTCAAGCAGCGCATAGTCACTCTCCATGGCGCCCTGCACGGATGCAATGCACAGCAGATGCGATGCGCATATGGGAAAGGCATCCAGCACCGTGGCCGACTGATTCGCATCCACCACACTGACCGTGCTGGCTGCATGGGTGCTGGTGCAGATCCACACAAACGAACTGAGCTGCGTCTCGGGTTCGAGAGTCTCAAGGCTGGCACGCGCCATCTGACGATCCAGCGCCTCGGCGCTTTGCTCCGCTGTGGGGCTAGTAATCTCGGCTATTTTGAGCGTGGAGCGCGGCGCATACGGCGAATCGGCGGGTATTACGGATTGGCCGTCTTTTGTGAAGCCGCCCTGCAGATTGACACCGGCGGCGCAAAACACTTTCATATGCGGCGATGCCTCCGCCAGGGGATTGCAGTAGACGGGCACGGGCACACCGCCTGAATGGCGACTCGGATTGGCATCCTGATTGGTCTTGTTGATGGGCAAACTCCAGCCGTAGGCGTGCAGGCGACCGTCCTCCTTCTGGACATGGGCGCGCAGCTGGCGATATTGCTCACGCCGCCTGGCGCTGATGCGCTCCGAGGTGCCCTCCTCCGCATAATCCTTGGCCATGATTAGTGCGTTGGCAAGACCGGCGCTGGCCGGATGCGGCGGTGGCTGTGAACCGGCTAGGGCAAGGCGATTGTCGCTTCCTCCACGGCTGGGTGATCCATGGCTGTGGGCAGGGCTTCCTCCGCCTGTGTGACGAAACATCGGCCCCCCTCCAAGACCGTCGGCGACGCGTTCCGTCGGACGATTGGAGGGGCTGTTCAAAAGCATAATGGAGCGGGATAGTGAACAGTTAGTAGAATTCCCTTTGTTGTGCACCAAGATGTACTCACGTAAAAAGATTACTAAAATATTTCCAAATGCCATGCTTCTTTTCCAAGTTGCCGACAGTGCGCGAGGCGCGAAGTATTTCGGTCAGGCGCACCGCCTCCTGCAGCTCCATCAGTCGCTCCTTGTACTGATTGCGCTCCATCAGCACCATGGCCATTTCCACGCGCGTGAATCGCTTGCGCTGCGCCAGCGGCACATCGTTCTCCTCCTGTTCGGTGTCTATGAGAAGACAAAGACTTGGATTAGCTGGTTTGCCTATTTGGGGTTTAGTTTGAGTCACTCACTTTGCTGTTTCACCTGCTCCTTGGTCTTCTTGAGCTCCTCCTCCAGCTCGCTGATGCGCTGCCTGAGCTTGGTACGCGACTGTTGCATGGCGTTCAGCTCTTCGCGCACAATTTCTACCTCTCCGGTCAGTTCATCCACTTTGACAATTAAATCGTCCTTGACAATGTTGAGTGCATTTCTGTGTTGATTGATTGATTGATTGACATAATTGAATCGATTCTTGTGGTGCACTTAAATTAGTCACACTTACTTGGTCGCCAGCAACTCGTTATTCTCCATTATCAGATTTTCCACCTCCTTGCCCATTCCTGCAAAAGCATATATAATGTCATTAGTAGAGCATAACATGGACTATATACAAAGATATAAACAATATTAGATAAAACTTAGCGTGTTGAGCGTTATATGAATGTTATAGAATGTAAGAAAATAAAATGCCATGAGAAAAAGTTTAAACAAAACGTAAAACCAAACTGTAGATTGGAATAATGAACATATGTGGATCGCAAAGTAATTTTGTAGACTTCAAAAACATGCATAATTTTAGTTATTTAACGAAACAAGTAAAATTAAGTTGAGCAGAATTGATGTAGTTCGAAACCAAAGTCAAAACCGGAACCAAATACAACTAATCTTAAAAAAAATATTGATAACTCAAAACCAATATTGAAATTAAACCAACAAAATAATGGCTAGATCACCCACTAACACCAACAGAGAGTTAAACTGAAGTTTGAAGATGAAAAGAGACTAGAGACTCTACTTACATAGAAAGAAACTACGATAGTTAGGATCTATAGCTATATATTTCATTTCGTATCGCAGTAGAAAACTTACCAAAATAGTTGTCGTTAGCTTTATTTTTTGTTGTTGTAGGTGTCGGTGTTTTGTGTTTTGTTTTTGTACAAAAAGGTTTTTGTATTGATAATTTTTTTTGTTGGTAATTTGTAGGAAGAAAGGATTTTGGAATAAGTAAAAAGGATTTTTTTTGGCATAAAAAGAGAAATTTGAAATTTCATTAGATGTCAATAAATATGAATTTTATTAAGCTTTGCAAAATGATGATAACAGTATCTCGAGCACATCAATTCCAACACATATAAAAAAACTAATTTCGCTAAATCCGTTGTATTTGATACTTGTTTGTTCAGTCGATTATCGTATGATATTTGATGTATTTACAGGTTATATAGATGATTCCATATATGTAGGAATTATATGGTGTCGGTTGTGGAGTTTGTTGTGGTTGTTGTTGTTCTTGGACTTGGTCTTGTGTGTGGTACCTACCTGAGGACGCGTACTCTCCGGGATGTACCCAGCTGCCTAATACGGAAAGAGAGAGATTGTGTGAGACAAGAGCGGCAACCATTGAGTCCCAGTAGATTTGTGAGTGAGTGTGTGTGTGTGTGTTGTGTGTGCCGTAAAGAAAACATTCAAAAACAGATAAAGAACGAAAGAGAGATGAAAACATTGCATTGAGTTCAGTTTTGGGGAAACTTTAAGGCTAACGTGCGAGCATTCGAATGGCGCCCGAGCAGGGATCCAACGCTTACCTGTAACAATCTCATTCTCTTCGCTCTCCTCGTTGTCCTGGAAGGACAACTCTTGGTACAGATTATTGTCCGAGCGTTGCTCCTTCTTGGTGGTCGTACGACCAACTGGGATTGGTTTGGGTGTTTTTGTTTATGTGGGTTCGGATTTTTTTTTTTGGTTTTTGTTTTTTTAGTGAAGTTAACACAAACACAAAAGAAAATAGAAAATTGTTGGAAAATTAGTAGTGTTGCAGGTTAGCTAAGGTTCAGCCGGTTGGTAGACGCCACCACCTACCATTTGCGGGCACATTTGGCACAACGGGACTCATGTCGGGACTCTGTGGCGAGGTGGCTTGATGCTGTTGCTGCAGCGCATCTGTTGCGGCGCCGCGCTCCACGGTGCCAGGCAAATTATCTAGTTCGTTCTGCAGCGATGGCGGTCCCGATTCATCCGACTGGCTGCCCACGCTGCAAATCGTCTCCGTGTCCAGCATAACAGAGTTCTCCAGCGAGGCGAAGCCATAGGAGACGGGACCAGAGCTGCGCGCCACCGGATTGAGACGCGCCCGACTCACCTCCATGCGATCGGAGGCATTGCTCATTTGTGAGTGCGTTGAGCCCATCAGCATTTTGGTGCGCTCCATGTAGTCCACATGGTTCTTGAACAGCTCCGTGTAGCGTTCGTGCAGCCTGGCGTATTCCTGTGGGTGGCACGAGGTTAGAATAGGCAAAGGTCAACAACTTGTTTATTGTTTGCTGGAAGGCTGGCTGCTCACCTTCTTGAGGTCCGCCTCGCGCTCCTCCAGGCGGCTGGCATGTTCCACGCTGTTCTTGTGCTTTAGCTCCAGCATGCGCACTATGCTCTCTAGGGACTCCAGGCGGCTGGCCAGCTCTTTGTTCTCCTGCTCGGCCAAATCCTCCGCCTCCAGCAGCTGTCGAGAGAAACGTTTCATTTATTTATGATTTCAGTTTCACCTTTCAACTTTTGACTTTGCCCCCGTCACCTTTTGTTCGGACTGCTTGCGTGCGCTCTTCTCCCGCTCATATTGTGTAACCAGCTGTTCATTGTCCTCGCGCAGCAGCTCCACCTCCACATCCTGCTCCTGATTGATGCGATACGAGGCATCCAGGCACTCCAGCACGTTCACCAGCAATGGCATCAAGTTCTTAACCACATCCTCATCGTAACGATTGATCATACGCTCGAACTCCTGATAAATGCTGCCCGCTAGTTGCTGCACCTGCAGAGTGAAGAGCGGCGAGTGCATCAATTTCAAACGCGGCAAGACAACAGCAAACAGCAACACAAAGTTAGTGCATATAAGATTGTTATATATAAAGAGAGAGAGAGAGAGTGAGTGATTGAGGGAGTTAGAGAAAGATGGTCGCATTTTGTTTATGACTTAATTAAAAAACCACTCATAATTGCGGTTTGCGGCTGCTTTGTTTTATGAATGAAAAATCTCGTTAACGAAAACGCAAGTAAAGCGTTGCCAGACCCCGCGATGACCCACAAGATGGTTAAGTAAGAGCAGGCAATGGGAAAGCTGGAAAGGTCAAAGTTTAAAACTTCCCATGCCATTTCGGTTAGTTAGCAAAAGAAAATAAAACTCAAAGTGCAGAGCGTAACAAATGAAGATAGAGACAAGAGAATAACATATAAACAAATTTAAATATCGTGCGTTTAGTTAAGGTGTAAAAGGTGAGACAACAACAATTAAAAAACCACCAACACATTTTGAACTCACGATGCTGACAACCTGTTCATTCTGAAAGAGAAAGAAAGAAAAAAGAAGAGAAAAGGGCACATGTAAAAAACTAAAGTTAAACAAAATTAAAGTTTACACATAAAACTAAAAAACAAACAAATAATCGAAAACCACGAATTGTGAGGCCAATGTAAAATGAGAATGCATATTAAATATGAAATGAATGAAATGAAATTTAAAACTAAAGTTTGATTATTAAATTACGTGTAAATAAATCAGAAATAAAAATAAACTTCGGGCTGCCGAAGATAATATACCCTTTAAATTCATACAATAAAAAATAAAGAAAATAAACAATAATTTTTCTTCATATGCATAATAATTTCCTATTCAATTTAAAATAAATTGACGAACAAAAGCAAATCTTTATTAAAGTGAAAAACTAGATTTACGAATCGAACCTAAATGCACAGCATTGATTTGAGCTTTGAACTGTGTCAAACTAGACCGCTTTTCATTAAGATTTATAAAAACAAAATATGGCGTATACACTGATGATCAAAATAATAACTTTCCTTTCGCAGCAAATATTTCAAATTTTATTAAAAATAGTAATTTTGACTAAATTCAATAACATTTAAGATATTTGAAGAGAGGAAATAAAAGTTGTATTGACCATGAGTGTATACCACACGCTTGATGCCAAAATCATTTTACTCTCCGCAAGTGTATGCGAAAATCAATTAGAATTCGATTTTGAGCTGTTGTTAAGGCTTTCAAACATGACTGGTTTTCCGCATTTAAGAGCCACAAAAATAATGTTTTATCCAAGGCTGGGCTCTACATGCCCATATGGCCGCCACGCTTATGCATAGAAGCTATTTCTACGCTCAAGCTGTTTGAAGTTTAACCAGTTTAATTACTCAGCAGCAGCAACAACAACTACAACAACGTTGAATATCATATGCGTCACAGCTGTGACGAAGCGCCGCTTCAATGAGTTAACTGAAACTGAGTTTAAGTTGCAGGCGGCTTTAACTCAACTAACAGGTAGTCCGAGTGGCAAGTGAAGCATGTGCCCGGCTAATGGTGGTAGAGAGGGGGGTTTGTTTTAAGGGGTAGCTCGATGAGCTCATGCCAGCGCATTTGCATTGAGGGCAGCCCGATTAAAGCGAAGCTGATAAAGTGCAAAAATCAATGACGCTGGCTTTGATTGCCAGACAGAATATACATGTAAGACTGCCCGGCCAGGGGATACCTTGATCACAGCTTGGTCTTTACAGTAACTTTACAAACTAAATCGGCCATTGTTGCTGCACAAAGCCATTATGTTCTCTTCTTGTTAGCCATTTTCAATGGGTACAGGGTATAAAAAACATTAGCCAACAATGCATTAGGGCGAGGAGCAACAAGGGGGGAATGCTACATAAAAATAAACTGCTGAGCGTATTGCGTGAGGCGACATTAAATTAGGCAAACGGACGCTTTATTGATTTCTATATACTGCTTCCCCTCGCTCTTTCTCTCTCTCTCTCTCTTTCTCTATTTGAACTCCTTTTTCGGGCAGACTTTTGGCACTTGTGAATGTCAACGACTCGCGCTGCGGTCAGCTGATGCATAATAAACAAGCCAAAGAGAGAGGGGATGCGAAAGAGAGAGATAGAGAGTGGTAGAACAAGCGTCCGATAAACCGCAGACATATGTAACTGTTCTTGTGGCACTTCCTGTAAATCATGGCACATTATCTTCGCGCTGCGTTCAATTATGAGCAGCAAAGCAAAAAAAGACTTGTTAATGATATAAACGGGGTCTTATCAAATAACTATGGGCCGCATGAATCATGTGATAAGGAGAATACATACCTTCTCGGACATGACCATATTGTTGTCCTCGGTGCCGTAAACCGTTTCAGCGCCCGACTGCGGTCCACTGTGATTATTGAGCATTGTGTCATCGTTGTCCATCATGTTTGCTATTGTTGTTGTCTTTGCTCTCTATTTTTTAGTTGGAGTCTCTTACGGCTGCTTCTTACTAATTACGCATTCAAGTGTGTGGGTGGCAATATGTGCGTGTGTATGTGTATGGGGTTGGGTACACACTGTCACACGTCACGCGTTATGCAGCTTTCAACCCCAAACAACAACAACACCAAACACAATTCAGCTACTGTGTGCACTGCACCCACACATGCACACACATATACATTTACAAACAAATACAATCGCTTGGTTATTTGTTTTCGTTGTGTTAATGAATTTTGTTTGTGTATATTGTATAAAGTGCTTGATTATTTTTAATATAATTGCATTTTTCGCTCGTTCTGCGTGTCACTTATTTGCGTTTTTCGCTGTGGCTATGTTTGGCCATCCTCATCTCTTGCCCTCTCTCCATTTGCGACGTATTTTTGACTAGATTTCATTTTTTCGCGTACGTTTTTCACACATTTTCACTACCTGTTGCATTTGTATTTTATAACAACAACATAACTGCATAACTGGCGTACCAATTAATGCACTTTTCGACAAAAACACGTTGTTTTTATCGCATTTTCGCCAATAATTATTGCAGGGAATAACTGCCGAGCGACTGATTTTCGTGATGAATGAGAAATGACTGCAGTGTTGGCCAGCGTGTAAAGCGCGTAAGTGTGACCAGCACCCAATATATCGCATAAATAAAACTATCGATATGTTTACAACGTTTTTGACACGCTGTCTTTTGACGTTTGTTGTTGTCGCTTCGCAGCTGTGTTTCATTTTATTTTTTGCATTTAACAAATAAAATTCAACATGGTTTTTGTTAAAAACTGGGAAGACTTTGAAATCGCCGCTGAGAACATGTACATGGCGAATCCACAAAATTGCCGATACACGATGAAATACGTGCACTCGAAGGGACACATTCTGCTCAAAATGACAGACAACGTGAAGGTACCTTAAATTTTGTAAATTCAGTAAATTAAATATTACATATATTCTTATTTTTGTATAGTGCGTACAGTATAAGGCGGAAAATATGCCCGATTTGAAGAAAATAGAGAAAATTACAAGTAATCTGGTCGGTCATATGGCATCCAAGGAGTAGAGTGAGACAACAATTTGGCCACGGCAGCAGTTCAGACTGAACAAAACACTAACAACAACAACATTATTGTTGCTGTTGCAGATAACTGGACTGTGTGCCGTTTGTTTTCACCTGCAATTGTTTAGTTTATAAGCATAGCGACCCCCACGGCGGCTTAGCGTGTGGCAACAAGAGTAGTTCCCGTTTAAATAACATTTTATAAATGTTAGCTCTGTGCACAGCAGCCGGTCGAAAGGGCGCCCTTAGTGGAGTTTCTAAAATTATTGATACTTTTGTATTTATTTTAAAATGGGTGCAGTTAGCTACTGCATTATTGTGACATATATTGAAATTAGTGCACATTTCCATGAAATGCTTTAAACAAATTAAATGGTGTTTTTATAAGAAAATCGAGTTTGTCTTCCGGTTAAAATCGATTATCAACATTTAAATGTATCGACAAACACACAATACGGCCTATAGAGGGCGCTTAGTAGCCGTTAACATTTTAAATTTATCAACCATGAATTGAGGGCTTGTTTTTTGCAACATCATACACTTGTAAGCTGAGTATTTTTGAGTCATTTTGCCGCTTCAGCTTTAGTTAAAAAATGTTAATTGCCTAGCCATTAAAGCGATTAAACAGCCAAAGCAAACAATTTGCGAAGCACAGGTGTGAGTCAGTAAAAGCGATTCGAAAGAACGTTGATGCGATGCTGCTGCTGTTGCTGTTGGTGTCGTTCAGTCGCTGACCGCTGTTACTCACTTAATAAGCGGAGAGCAAATATTTGACTATTTGCATATGAGGCACTCGAGTTTATTTGCCACAGGAGATTGACAGCAATGCGAGCTGCGCAAGTTTGATGCCTCAAATCATGAGATCACAGCTAGAAAGAGTTGGAGAGAACGACAGAGATCAGTAGCTCTGGCCAAAGTGTTGTTGACCAAATGCCACAAGAAGTGTTTGCGCATGCAGAATGAGTGCCTGCAACTGGGCAACTCAGTAGCCACTTTGGATTAAGGCACCTAAAACGTTTGTTTGACCCAAAGAACGAAAACGTTTGACGGCTCGGTTCGGTCGCTTTTGATCGCCGTCACAGGCCCTACAGTTGCAACTCAAGCAGCTGGCACTTGGCTTTGATTAGAGCCCGTCAAAGCCGACGTAGACGGCTGTCACCTGACTGTTTCCGGGCCCCCGACAGCGACTTGAGTCTTTGGGACAAGCTCATTTGGCTTCTGTTTGTCGACGCGACTCGGCTTGGATCGGGCCTGAAACGGCCTCTTTATCGGATGTTTGTGTTTGCCGTTTTGTGCTTTTGAATATGTTGTTTACCGTGCATTCATTGCAATCACAATCACAATCACTTTAGGCGGTTAGCTTGAACACCCCTGCGAATGCACCATCGTTAACTTTTATAAATTTAAAGCACAATTGTCGGGCTCCAATCGAAATCTGAAAAATCAATTGACAGCAACAACAACACGCAGGAAACTTTTAAATAAACAATCTGAAATATATGACATGAGCGTGGAGCAGGGCTACTGGTATTTGAAAATCATAAACGCAACATTCAACGATCGTTACAAGTCGATAAAGCACCATCGGGTTTAATTAGGCACACTGGGGTCGGCCATAGTAGCTACCCACTGGTCGCGATAAACTTGACAAATAACATAAATGCATTTTATTGCGGGTGGTTCACTTGGGTTTGGTTTGGTTGGGGTTCGGTTTCGGTCGTAAGCTTGCTCAAACATCGCCGTAGACGGGGTCTACTTACTACTAGTATTACGCCGCGATGCGTTTTATGACACCCACTGGCGTCAATTATAAAGATATTTAAGTACAGTTAGCTGGCAATTAGACAGCTGCCCATGCAGGGACTTAAACGGCACTGCTGTTGTTACAAATCCCTCCGATTTCCCATATAAATTACGGCCACTGATAGTCGGTCATATGACAATTAGTTGTAAATTAAGACCATGTCGCGTTGCCTTATGCAAGTGCAAGCAACAAACAACTTTTAACTTAATAATACCGCGCATTTTGTGGTATTAAAAAATGCGCCGTTACTAAAATGGCCGCAATTGCTTGGGCCAAAAAAACAAAAATTAAAATGAAAGCTTTCAGGCGGTCTCTTTTGCAGTTGGGTCCAAGTTTGCATTGCTCAGTTTCCCTTCACTGCGCACTTCAGTACTGCAAATAAGCCACGTTTAATTATGACCATTAGCCACTGTTGAGCGGCTACCGTTTTGAGTCAATACCAATACCAAACGGGCGTTGATGGGTTTCCAAAAACTCTTTTCCTCTTCAGCTTTTGAGTACGTTTTGTTTTTGAGTCGGCTTACATTTACGATTTCGCTTTGTTGTGCAAATGTTGAGCGCAACGGTGACGACTCAATGCCGATAATGGTCATTAATGACCACTTTATTGACGCAAGGCATTGACCGCATTGTGATATGCCGAATTTCAATGACTCATGCCGCCTCGCGGGGCGAGGTACTCTTTCCAGAAGGGGTGTTTCACGAGAATTAATATTGATTTCAATTGATGTGATTTCAAAAATGTAGTTAGTTGAACGTCATTTTCCAAAAAAA
>SCDS01001345.1:0-11868 GCA_004149465.1 Drosophila nigromelanica | reverse complement strand
ATTGTTGCCGTTCTTATAATATCATTACGTCACTAGTCTATTATACTCATTCTTGTGCTTGATTTGCCACCCGCTCAATACACATATGCAAAGCGCTTGTAAACTTATACTTTGAACAAACAGAAAAGAGGAGGCAGCAAAAACGGGATTCGTCGCACACATGAAGACGCACAATTACATCTGTGTGTGTGTGTGTGTGTGTGTGTGTCAGGCTCGAAAGGATATCCAAGGGGGTAAATTGGGGGGGCTGACAACAATTGCAACCGCCGTGGCAACTGTGAAAACTGTGACAATGTGCAGTCGTGTGTGTAAACAATTGCAATCCGGTAGAAAAATCACAGACAGAACAAAAAAACCCCAAACCGAACCTAACCTAACAAAAAAAAAAAAAACAATAATAATAAAAAAAGAAAAAGGGAATAAAAGAGTGAACTAAAAAGCCTACGAGACATGAGCTCAATGTGTGTTCCACGGATTTGGCTTGTAACACAATATTGAACATCGTAGGAGCTCTGAACAATGAGAATATAAGAACAGTTAAATTGAATGGACTAATAGTATTAATTAAATTTTCGAAAAAAAAAATCACTCTTTAATTGTTTAATCATAATTAAGAACGTAGCTTAACAATTTATTATATAGTTTTTTTTTATAGCCAAAACTTAATATCGCCTTTCTATGCGATTTTCAAAAATTCAAGTGATGCTTGCTAATTTTGATGATGAATGCACGAGAATTACGTGGAAGAAAAATAAATAAGGCATTATGTGGATGTAGGAAGAATAAATTAACGAGCATTCCCTTTTATTGTCCCTATATAAACATCGATTCAGAACAAAAGCAGAATCCAATGGTGTTTAATAACTTTAATTTTCGTTGACTACTTAATTGTAATTAAATTAATCATCACCTTATCTTATGATCTCTTTCTTTGTTAATTTCTTTACAGGTGAGTAACAAAGAAAATTTCCATTGAATATTTCGTGCGACCAGAAAGTGAATAAAGAGCACGCAATAAAATGACATGGAAAATATAATCCGTGAATTATCAAAAAAAAAAAAACACAAAAAAAAAACAAGCAAAAAATAAAATACATTCGCACATTTAACTCAGTCGTCGTCACCTTTATGGCTGGTAAACAAAATGCGAAATGCACAGCAGCAACAAAAAGAGAAACAACAAAAGCAACAACAACAACAACAGCAAATTGAAGGTTAGCTTATAAATTTTATTTACTCATAAATTACATTTTTGCAGTGCGTTTTCATTGAAACACAGCCAAAAGAATGCGAAAAAAGAAGTAAAAATTAATTTTAAACAAATTAAATTTAATTGTTTAAATTGTTAGGCAATCTAGCAAAAAAAAAATAATATTTTAAATTTTGTTTTTAAATAATATAGTATATATGTTATGGTATCTAGGAACTATCTGAACAACCCGCTTGCCACTTTCGTTGATAAGCTCAAATCTAGCCCCGCCAATTAGCCTTAGCCTAGTTACGAAACTAGCAGCAGGGTTGGCTCAGTGTGACCGTATTCTAGGCAGCACCATACAAAACAGCTGTTTCCCACTTGAGTCTAACCTTAGCTAAAGCAACAACAACAACAATCAACTGCCGCAAAATGCTAAATCGACTCTGACCCACTAACATTATTTCGCTATAGCGACGATGACGATGACGACGACTGCAACAACTTAGACAACAACAACAACATCAACAACAACAACAACATCAACAACTAAGCAAAGTGCATTTTGTCAGCAGGTGGATTTCTGGGGCCGGTTATACAATGTCACACTGTATAAAATATATAAATACATTTATATATATATACAGAAAGAGAGAGAGAGAGAGTACGAATAATACAGATAGAGAATTATAGAGATTTCGAGCGGCATTCAGTTGCCGGAAAGAGAATGACCCTGTTAGCCTATTACACTGTTTAAATTAGCTGCTAGTTATTATAGAACTTTTTTATACCCTGTAAATTTAATGCTTTTTGCACGATTTTAAAATAACACGCCTTAAAAAGTTAAATATTTATCTTTTTTCTCTTTGAATAAGGAACATCATAAAATACTAATGGTAGATATTTAAAAATATTTTATTTTAATAAAAAAAATATATGAAAAAAATCGAGGGTATTTGCAAGTGCTTCATTGAGCCCCATAAAGCTTTCACTAGGTATTGCATTGTTAAAGATGTCATTATAAACTATTGAATCACTTGGTTGCAACAAGATATAATCACTAACTATATAATTGACGACTAACAATTGTATACTGAAAATATTATATAACATTTATGCGATAGTTAATAATTATTTCAGCAGAGTGTATAATAAAAATCTGCATTATTGGGTAACTAAGATAAGATGAATATAAAAATAATGATCAGTTATAGATATTATTATCCATGCAAACAATTTTATAGCATTCAACAGTATTCTAACTTTGATTATGAGAGCGCAAATGTTTACATAAAATCATTTTAATTATTTTTATTTTTAAAACTTACACACACAGAACCCTTTTAGCGCATTTTCCATTATTTTATTTCCCATTTGTTAATTTGTTGCTTTCGGTCTCATTTTTGTTTTTCTACTTCTTTTTTTTGCGATAAATGAAAAGTGAAAACTGTCAACGCATGAACTGGCAATTAGTCAGTGAAAGTGAAGCAAAAGCACTTTCTACCTCCTCTCCCTCCCTTCCTCGTCGCCTCTTACTGTCACATTCTCATTCGCTTATTTTCTGTTATTCGAATCAGAGCAATTAAATTGGCAAAACTCGCATAATAAGTGCAAAATTATGTGAAACATTAATCAATGTCAATTAACGAAGTCTTCCAGTTGAAACTGATTCATGATAAATCGGGATAGCTCTAAATAATGTCCTGTATGTTGAATCGGTATATTAAAAGGTCCATAAATAATTTAATAAATTAAATCAAATACACAAACCACCCAAATACACTCTGAAAGCTAAAAATGTTCAAAACTAAAATTATAATGTTTCTTGTTGGTAAATAAAGTGTTAGATAAAATGATAAAACAGATTAAAAGTGTTGTCATGTAAAGCTCCCGGATCAATAGTTCCCATATTTCAAAATGCAACAACTATGTCAAAACTGAACCGATTTTCATATTTGATGGCATTTTGGTCATGAATTATTATCTTGATTGATGCTGATTGATTGATTGATGCAAAACTGAACCGGTTTTCACGTTCGATGTCATTTTGGAAATGATTTATTATCAAGATTGGTTCTGCATTCAAATATAATCCATTAATAAAAGTAAATATTTTTTTTAAATTTTTGGTCACAAAATCCGATTTAAAAATTCCAATGGTAAAAAATATAAGAATAATTTAAAAAAAATTTACCCACAAAAGTTTGTTTTATCCATTCGTAGAAATTTATTCGGATACTCATTAACTCAAAGTTAAAACAAAATTAAAAATAAATAAAAATTAACTGAGTCAGCCGCAAAACTAATGCCAAAAAAAGATGAAACAACAAAATCAGAAACCTGAATCATGCGACATATATGCTATTTTGCAAAATAATAAAAAAAAAATATTCAGCAATAACAACAATTACAAAGAAAAATAAAATAAAATAAAAACAGTAACAACAAGCGGCAATCGAAATACACTTGAACGTGAGTGAAACAAAATTCATGACCCACTTTATAAAACGCTTTTTCTTTCATCCATGACCCACTTTATTATTTGTAGCAATGATTGAGCGCGCGCGAGAGCAAGCCGGAGAGAGAGAGAGAGGAGATGAGAGAGAGAGAGAGAGAAAAAGAGCGCGCGAACTGAGCATATGTTTTATATACAGACAATTAGTTGCTTAAATGCAGGCTTACAACGACAACAATAACAACAACAGCTGAGCAAATGAGGTGAGCCAGACGCAGTTGTGGGCGCTGCAGCGGGCGCTGGGGTGGGAGGGGTGGGGTGGGGGGTAGGCAGAGGCTGGCAAAACACAGCTGAGCGTCGAGCGCTCAGCGAAGCGGCTTAGTTAGCTCAGCTTTTTTAGTTAGGGGCCAGACAAGTGTCGAGTAAGTGTGTATGTGCGTGTGTGTGTGATTATGAATGTCAGTCAGTCGGCTGAAGTGGCAGGCTGCTAAAAAACACTCGAAAAACCTCACAACAACTGAATTATGTGCATAAAAAACCAACAGCAAAATAATTTGCCGTGGAGGTTAAGAGCAAGCTACACAAGTATGATATAATATGGGTTTGAATTGATTAATATAGAAATAAAATTAAATTAAAGATTTCAAATAATATTTATAGTAATATTTGTATTTATTAATACCATTATAGTAACTAAATTTCATTCTATTAGATTTTGCTTTGAATAGTAATACACCTTTTGACTCACTAAATTAGTCACCCGTAGTAATCGTAAAAACTACCATACACAACAGTTATCAATAAAGTATATCTACACATTATTTTCATATTGTGCCTATTATCATATTCGTCATACAAATTCCAAGAAATTCCAGTTTGAAATAGCAAAAATATTTATGTCAAAAATCTGTGTTTGAGGAAGCAGAAAAATGTGAATCAAAATGAAACACAAGTTTGAAAGCAAAATATATTAAATTGAGAATGAATATTAAAGAACACATTTGAGCACATAAAATATGTAGGATATTTGGTATTTGGTTTCTATAACCATACGATATTTTTTTTGGTAACTAAACCGGCTTCAAAAACTTTTATGAACTTTTCAAATTAAATGTATATAACTAAACGTTTAACAAAATCTGTTTATATAAAAAAAAACTGAAATCAAATTATTCATTTAAAGAAATTGTAAACAATTTGTAGATTTTACATATTTTTTTAAATTTTTTATAATATTACATATATTTTTTTAAAAATTTATTACAACCAATTGTGTCTTCTTTTGATTGCAACATTTAATATATTCATGTTTTTTTTCGGAACAAATAAATGTTAAAATTGCATTTCAGCCAAAGTGTAGACATTTTTGTAGCCACTGTCTTGTCATTGTTGTTGTTGTTGTTGCGGTTGACATTGTGGTCTTTACAGCCGTAGTTGTTGCTGTTGTTGTTTGTCATGTTGCTGTTGTCGTTTCTGTTGCATTCTGTTCATTTTGTATTACATTTTTATGGCGCTTGTCATCGTGTGCCTAAAATTGTTGTTGTTGTTGTCGCCGTTGTTGTTATCCTTGTTGTTGTTACTCTCACTCGTTTGCAATTAATTGTGACTGGCAACATCGACAACATGTTTGCTTGCATTGGGGAAATTGTTTGCTGTCTGAAATCCCATCAGCAGCCAACGGCCATCAAATTGGATCATTTGTAACATGTTTTATGTTGCCTTAAAATTGCTAGCTTGTGTGTGTGGTAAGCTTTTCACTCTGTTTGCTTAGAGCTTTAAGCTTTGTCGATGTTACAACATATTATTGACTTATCAATTAATTTGATCAATTAGAAGCACTTCTCGTAAAAAAGAAACTTTGCCATGAGTCACGCCTCATCTCACAAAAGCTAGCAAAAGAAGGGAGAACGTGTCAATGCTCGTTCACAGTATATTAACAGATTAAAACAGTCGAAAACGGTCTCACAAATTAAATTAAATTAATTAAATTATTATTGGTATTTTATAAAAAAGTCGATTTTTGTAATTTATGCAGATCATAAGAAAACTATATTGTGGAAGGTGTTGATTTTCGTGCATTACCCGCCTTCAAGATTTGACACGCCCCCGTTGGTTGTGCACAAAAATATTTGAGCCATCCTTAGAGAAGGTCCTCAGTCTGAAAAGGAATGTAATGCATCTATCTTTAGCACAGAGAGAGATATTTAGATTCAACGATTTGCCACGCCCCCAGTGGGCGTAGCCAAAAAATCTTAATACTTTATCTGACGCGGGTATAAACGAGTAAATATTTCAAGTTTTAAGCCGCTAGCTTCAATAGATATGTTCATAATATACTCTTTTCATTTCGCCAAACGATCATAAAAACACAAAAGCTCACATGTGAGAGCAGCTCACGTTTTGATTTTTTCACAGCCAAAGTCCAATTTCAACAATTTCAGCATAATTTGCGTAGCACATTGTAAAATATCTTTTGGGGAATTTCATTGTGGGTCCCAAGTCTGGCTACCAAGTTACGTCCCAGCGGCGACTGCCTACAAGTCGAACATCACGTAGACCAAACCTAAATCACAAAAATAGAAGAACAACAACAAAAAAAAAATACATACACACTAAATGTTTAAGCTTTGTCCCAAGCAACAGCAGCGGCTTCTGTGGTGAAGAAAAAAGCAAAAGAAAAATTGCCGTCTTGTTTCATACGGTGCGTATGAGTAATTTCATGTTGACTGCACTGTTTACAGATTGCAAAGCTCTGACATCGCAATCATCATCATCATCATCATCATTATCATTGCCGTAATCATTTTGTTTAACATTATCAATTTGTCTTATGAGCTCGCTTAGCTATTTGAGGTGAGAATTCTCCGTGCGCCATTATAATCTGTATTAAATTTAATCTACAATTCGAGCACGTCTTTCTGTGTGATTCATGTGGCTCATCACAACCTCGTCTGGCTTTGATTGTGAAAGATTACGTTCAAAAATAAAAATAGAACTATTCAAAATTAGTTATGTAATCTTCATGTACATTTTATTATTGTGCTTTTATTAGAAAGTAATTTATTTACTTGCTATAACTAATTATTTATTATTTGTATACAATCAAGCTTAAAAGCTTTTGATTTTAAAGGCTAAATTGAATCTTAATGAAAAAAAATCTATTTTAATTTATTTTGATAGCTTGATAGTATATTGTAACTAAGAATTTAACTTTAATTCGAAGAGAAAAAATGCATGTATTTAAACGAAATAAATGAATTGAAATGAAAGCACATTAAAGCTCTAAGACAGTTGATGTTAAACCAAAATTGTGAGATTAAATTAGAAAATTAGATTAAAGAAGGTAATAAAAATTAATAAGCTTTAAGCTTTATTCATAAAAGTTGAAGAGATAGAGAGAGTTTATTTTAAAGCTTATCTTAAACCTTAAAGTTAAATATTTTTGTCATGTTTTCATCATTTTCAATTTGTATATTTTACTGCATTTTGTTGTGAGAAATGCATTTACAAAAAGAATTTCGTTGGCTTCATACGGAAATTTGATCAGACTTTTGACTTTTCCAATATCACTCGCCATTTCTCCCACCCACAATTGGATACTTTCGCGCTCTTAACTGTCCATCAGGTGCTGCTGCAGTCACTTTATCTGCATCTCAACTCAACTGCACTCTTGAAAGACAACTCCACAGCAGCGAAGCGTTAAGAGAGTTGCAGCTATGCTGTTTCTTTTTTATTTGTTTTTGTAATATCTGTAGATTACCTGGGACCACCCTGACTAGTAGCGCCCTTCTTGACTTCTTTTTTAATTACATTATATGCATAATAAAGGCCTCGACAGAGTCCCAAAGAGAATGCGACTGTAAATGCGAATGCAGGCAAAAATAATTACACAGACTGGACGCTCCGAGTTAGCGATGTAATCAGCATAAAGCGGAGCAGAACAGCAGTAAATAATTGTAATATACACATAGACATACCCATTAAAATACTATTGTTTTTTTTCGGGGGTTTATTTTTGAATTAATATCATAATTTTCATAATAATTAAAAAAAATGCTTTTAAATTAATTTCTTTGAAAATAAAAAAATATATATCCATATATTAAAAAAAATATTATATAGTTGAAATAAAATAAAGTTAAAGAAAAATTTACAAATATTGACTACGTTACATTCTTAAACTGCCCAATTTGTGCCAACATTATAGGGTATTTAAAGAATCCACAACAAATAAAAGTCAAGGGAGCAGCCACAGAGCGCTGAAACCAAAAGTTGGAGGTGACGGGCAGTTGGCCAAAATAAAAAAAAGGGGGCAAAAAGAACTCTGAATGGCCGCCCTATGCAATGAGCGCGAAAATGAGTGACGTACAAGCACCTCGGCCCCGCGTCTCCCCTCCCCCGCGGAGCGGATGGTTCCCTTGACAGGCGCAATAATTGTGCAGATTCTTTGGCGTTCTGTGTTTAACTTATATTTTGTGTTTTTTCTTCTTTCTTTTACTCTGCCTGCTTTGACAGGGTGACACATTAATGTGCCAGCAAGCTATGATGATGATAATGATGATGATGATGGGGTTCTCTATGGCACACGGGGCGTATGATTGACGCGCTTAATTAAAGCAGCCAGCGAATGTAAAGCGCAGCGTTAATTAATTAAATTACAATTAATGCAGTTGTCTCTGGTTGTTTTTACTATTGTTGTTGTTGTTGCTGTTGTTTTTGTAGTGCTTATCATTATTTGCACTCTGCCAGGCTATAAATTGCTACCATATACTTATTTATATATAGACATAATATATATATAATGTGCTGTGCTATCGCATCGCTCACAGCGCCAATTTCACAACTTATCAATCGTGGGCTGTTCAAGGGGCCGCGATATTTATAGCCCGAACCGAACTGAGAACTGAGAGATTCGCTCGATTTCTCGTTGAAAGCAACTTTCGCCTTAACTCAAAACACGACAAACATTTGACAATGAGAAACATTTGTTTGTTGAGAGCTAAGCTAAAAGAAAGACAGCTGATTCACCTGTAATTAAGTGCTTGTGATATTCAAAAATTATTTGGCTTAAATTGACATTCAAAATAAATTTCCGAAAACTATTTTCTACAGTTCGAATTAAAGTTAGCTGAATAAGCAAAAATATGTGTTTCATGTATATGCTTTAAAAAAATGCAAAAGTATAAACTAAACTTATTTTTGTCTGTATGTTAATTTTGATTATTTCCCAATTTATGCCATAAACATAACTGCTAAACTTTTTATTCTGATAAAAACCACTTAAAATAATAATATTTTAAGCGTCTTAAGTAATGCAAACTTTTTCATCGCAAAAACGATTTATTTGATTTTTAAAATTAAAGCAAATTTATATTACACAGCAATATTATTTCAAGTCTATTATATAAGTTATTATTTTTTTTACTTAAATGTATATTCCCTTAAATAAACATAAAAATAAGCTGCATTTTCCACGCACAGTTCAGAGTGTCAGACCCAATTAAAATATCCGTTCGCACAGAGCCGTAAAAACTCAAAATTATCAAGAAAAACACAAACAAATTTTTCAAGTGGTCCTTGCGTAAATAAAGCACAAATAATATGCCACACTTTGGGTGCACAAAGTAAACAATTAATCACGTAACCAAAGTCATGCGAAAAATAAAACAAATAAATTTATATAAATTTAAAGACAAAAAGCAGTCATGACAACCAGCCAGCCGCAACAAAAACAAGGATAACAAATGTTAATGACAATGATGACCACTTGAAGCCCATGGAAAAGAATCGTGGGCCTGTGGGCCGGCCGGGCTCAGTTTATGGCCCAAAAACCAACGAGGAAGCATCCAAACAGAACTGACAACATTAATTTGACTCACGTTGCGGTGTCCGTGGCATGGGCGTAGAATGGGGGAGTGGCAGGCACAGCGGACGTTGCAAAACATTTTTTGGCTTTCTATTTTTTATTTTATTTATTTCTTATTTTCTTTGCATAATCCGAGCAAAAAGTCAGCGGGTGGAAAATTGTTGCCTGGCAACACTGGCAAATTATTTCTTGATGATGGCTAATGCACAAATATTTTGCCCAAATTTATTTTCGAAGTATTTACGATTTTACTAAGAATTCCCATTACCCCTATATATGCGATTCTCACGATGATAAATTAATTTGGCAAAATGAACACAAACAACATTTATTTTGTGGGGATGCTTCTAAATATTTTTTAATGCTTCTTGTTAAGTGCTTATCAAATGTTCACGTGATTTTAAAGCCAAATGTAAGCTTAAAGCATAAAGAATTTTTAAACAAACAACTATTTAAACCCTGAAAACTTTTATTCGAGTCAGCGGAAGTCAGAACTATTTTCTAGAGTTCAAATTTAAGTTAGCTAAATAAGCAATTTTATATATTAATTTATCAGTTTTTTTACTTTTATTGCTCACAAACTATTTAAAATAACTAAATTCCATTTAGCCTGAACACAAACAAAAAAAAACGACAGCCTCTCTATGCGATTCGCATAATGCTAATGAAATCGATACTGAAAACCTGTAATCGAGTCAGCGGAAATCAAATTTTTTTTCCATAGTTCTAATTTGATTTAGTTAAATAAGCAATAATATATATTTAATTTATACATTTTTTAAAAGTTTTTTTTATTTTTATTCATCACAAATTATTTAAAGTAACCTAATTGCATTTGGCCTGGGCACAAACCAAAAATGCCAGCCTCTCTATGCGATTCGCATAATGCTAATGAAAACCTGTAATCGAGTCAGCGGAAATCAGAGCTATTTTCTAGAGTTCTTATTTTATTTAGTAAAATAAGCAATATTGAATATTTAATTTATCAACATAATTTTTTTTACTTTTATTGCTCACAAACTATTTAAAGTAACTTAATTGCATGTAGCCTGGACACAAACCAAAAATGCCAGCCTCTCTATGCGATTCGCATAATGCTAATGTAATCGATACTGAAACCCTGTAATCGAGTCAGCTCATTAGCTCAGAGCATTTGCATTTTGTTTGGGGCCAGACAGGCCACAACTTAAAAGCTTAATGAAAACGAGAACTTTTCACTAATTCCGTGTATATTTTTTGTTTGCTACTTTTGCAGGCTTAGCCCAGGTGACTTACCAGATCATTGGGCCTCAGGTACAGCAACAACAAACGGAGCAGCCGCAGCAGCAGCAGCAGGAGCAGCAGCAGCAGCAGCATCAGTCACAAGCAGCAAGCACAGCAGCAACATTAACAACAGCAACAGCTACAGCAGCAGCAGCAGCAGCAGCAACAACAATTCAGTTTGCAATCTGCCGCGCTCATCGCCGGCCGCTGCGACCGCAGCCGTTACAATCCCAGCCAGTGGCGGCAGCGTGGTAACTGGCCCGAGTCCCGTTCCCGCCCCGGTGGCGCAGCTGCAGCACGGATTGGCGCCCAGCACGCCGTTGCAGCGGGCGACGGCAGCGAGCGGAGGCGCTGGCATTGCCGGCGCATTGGGTGTTACAGGCGCCTCGCCCACACCAACGCCCACGCCCACACCGACGTCGACGCCCACACACACACACACAACCCCGCCCGCAACAGTTGCCGCTGCCGCAGCCGCACACAATCTGCTCACCCTGCACCAACAGCAGCAACAGCTACTCTACCAGCAGCAGCAGCATCAACAGCAGCAGCAGCAGCTCAACTCGCATCATTCGCATCATAACAAGGCAACGGCGCACTTCGCAGCTGCGCTGCAGCGATCGGCCGCCATTATGAATGCGGTGGCATCGCCGATTCCAGCCAACTCAGCGACGCCGGGTCGCAAGATACGCCGCAAAACGGATACCAAAATTAATTTGGTAAGTGATACAAGTGCAAAAGGACAAACGTTATTCGAACAAAAAATATCAAGGTCAAAATGCCCTCAAACTTGAAAATCGGTTCAGTTTTCACAAAGTTATAGGAGTTGAAATATAGGACCTATGGATCCGAAATCTTTATATGACAAAGTTTTCGTCAATTTTGGCATGATTTTTGACCAAAAATTGTACCCCCCAGAATCGGCTTTAATGTTGATTTTTATACTATTTGAGGGAACTGCAATCGATTAAGAATACAAATTCGAAATTCTAATTTTGAAAAAAAAATTTTTTTGAAAATAAGTAAGGGGGAGGTGATTTTTTCACCAAAAAAATCTGAAAAATTTTATTTTCAAAAATGCATATATTTTAA
>SCDS01001344.1:0-11871 GCA_004149465.1 Drosophila nigromelanica | reverse complement strand
TTTGGACAGTGTGGGTCCGATTCTATCTTTTTTTAATTATCAATAAAAATTATTAATATTTATCGTTTTTATGACAAAAACTGAATTTTGTTAGGGCTTGAAATTTTTTAAAAGATGGTTAAGTTATATTATATCATGAGTGGATTGAATGGTAGTGTGGTGCAGTCGATAAGAGTTGTGCAGCTGGACCGAGGGTCGGTGGAACGACTTCCGGTGTAGAATATTTTTTTTTGTCCTAGATAATTTTATAATTAATTTTTTTTTTAATTTTTAACCACCTCAATACTCATCAAGTGCCGAGAGTTTGTGTGTATGTGTTCAGTGCTGGGTTCAGGGTATCTCCTAGTCGGGTGGTCCCGACTAGAGCAATCTTATTTGTTTTCGTATGAAGTTGAAAAAAAATAAATGATAAACGACAGGGAAAAATGAGGTGTCAACAGACAATTTAAAAAGTTTTACGATAGGCTTGCTAAGTGTTTTTTCACAGCACCTGATCATACCATCAGGACCAGGTGAAGACACCGGTTTGATTGTGTTAAAATTGCAAAACTCTCCTCCCGCCCCCGTAATGGCAAATATTGATATACCTGATAGCTCCAAACGATAACACGTATATCTCTCTTACAATTTTAAAGGTCGAATCAAATTTGGGAGCTGATGACCTCCCATAATGATTTCGATTGATATCTTAGTCGCACCTACTAGAATGCCACGAATAGCAAAAGCCAATATCGGCCACAGTTTTAGAGCTGAGACTCCCACTTTTTTAGGTAGATAACTGGTCACTCTCTCCATCTGCCCAACAAACCGCGAAAATTTTACAGAGTTAACTCAGGCTAACTCTCGCAAAGATTGCAAACTTGATATCCCGACCAAACCCACTAGTCTACTAATTTGGAAAGCATTAAATCATTGCATATTGAATCGTGAAAGCGAGCAGACATGTTCTTATTTAATTTTCAATATGCTCTACACTGGGCAGGACACTGCACTCAGCATGTCACTTCATAAGAACTTAAAAACATATTAGAGTCGTAATTTGAATCGTAATTACAAAGAACAGTTGCATCACCTACACCGCAGACTTTCACACTTGCACGGGCCTAAATCGTTAGCTTGAACACTCGCATGAATAGGTACAAAGAGGAATTCGAAAACTACTTTACATTAGCTATTTGAGAGAACTATTCTCTGTTAAGAGCTTTAGAATTGAAAGTTAAACTCTTGATAACTGAGCTTGCGCCAAAGTATTGCCATTATTGTTGAGCAATAACTAAAATCCACTATCACTACTTCGTCCATCGTTTTTTGCTTGTTCTTTGAAAATGCCAGCTACTCCAGATGCTCAGCCTAAGACAACAAAGAAACACAATGCAGAAAAACATTCGTAATTTGAAAATTCACAATGAACCATGGCAAGACATCGCTACTCTTGAATGTAAGTCTCAGATTCTGGAGTCTTATTTTAAACAGACGACGGCACATTTATTACCAGACGTCTTGGTGCAAAAAGGAAGAAATGAGATGATCATAGTCAAAGCTTCTTTAATGCATCTTTATGTTCAACCGCCATCACAATCGAATACCATCACTCAAATTACCAAAATTTGATGATAAGTGCGGTGAATAAAAAAAATTTATAACTGCTTTCGGAATAATGGTACATGATGATCATTCAATATCAGCTTTTGACAAGTTCAACTAACTCCTTAGTTGGAATGAGTGCTATCGAACACTCAGTCGCCATTGTCAGTTGTTAAAGACCAGCGTAAAAGTCTATCTGAAGAGAAAACAGCTATGAAATACAAGCCAAATCAAAGTAAAAGCTGCTTTGTTCCCAAAGTAGCTGCCCCAAATGCACAGCTACTAATTATAACTTTGCTAGTTGTCCATCTTGAACATCACTCATCTTTGCTGAAAAATATGCCTTTATCAATTGTTTGCGTAAGGGCCACATGGCGGCCAAATGCTCAAGTAAATCTCGATGCCTTCTTTGCCAATGCCTAAATCACACAACCTTACATCGAGTCTTACCTTCAGAGCAGGCAACAACCAGCTCAATCAAATCATGTAATTCCGATGCTTTTGTGCCACTCACGATGAGCATTAATTCGAGATAAGTACGGTATACTTCAACCTGCCCGAGCATTGATTGATTCGGGTTCGGAGATTGATTTCACCTCTGAGGAATTGGTCAAAATATTTCAGCTACAATTTCAGAGGCAGAATTTTGAAAATTCTAAAATAGGTGATGTACGAGTCCAAATGAAATTATCTGGTACAACAACAACAACAACAACAAAAGATCTATGGTCGCGTATGGTCCCTACAGTTTGCTATAACCAAGGCTATTTCCCTTAGTCAGCCTGAGCTTGGCATTGATATTTCTGGCTGGACTCTTGCAGAAGGTATTGATCTAACAGATCCTCTATTATAGCCAGAACGGATAGATCTACTTATTAGTACACAGGAGTTGTCTGATCGTATAACAGAAAGCAAAATCGTTCTTGTGACCGGTTAACCATGTCTGATTACCACTTCGCTTGGTTAGATTATAGGTAGAAATTTTCATGAAAATCCTAGTTCGAGCATTTATTCCTGCAATATGGAATACAATATGCAATATTGTACTCTAAATGACAATTTGAAAAGGTTCTGAACGACGGTTAGAGCGTCAGCATCTGCTGAAGGAAACGTATACCAACTTTAAAAATTAATATTTGGAATTAAATCACATGGATCTCACGAATTACTTCGATATTAAGAACCCACACCATGTTACCATGATGTGGAATCATGGCGTTCTAATGCCTTATAGCGAAACCACCAAACTTCCAGTTTTTGACGGGTCTTGTAAGACTTCATCAACTGTTTATTGAATGATCTCATATTTGTTGGGCCTACTATTCACCAAAATCTTATATTGACATTGTTTACATTTCGTCTATTTCGCCACGTAATTTCTGCCGATATCTCAAAAATGTATCGGCAGTTTCTTATTGATCATCAAGATCGAAATTATGAACTTATTCTCTGGAGACCAACACCCAATCAACAACTGCAAATTTTTCAATTGAACACAGTTACATATGGCATGTCCTGTGCCCCAGCTTAAAGTTTACAGCAGACCGCTATAAAGAAGAATAATTACCTGTTAGATCAGCAGTTTTAAATGATGATATGTTGATGACCTTCTCACCGGAACCAACACTGTTGAAGAGCTGAAAATTAAGACAAAAGAGGCAGCTAATATACTTTCAAAAGCGGGACTGAAGCTTCGGAATTTCGCTTGAAAGTCGATAGCAAAGACATCACCAAAGCTCTTGACATGTCATGCCAGCCAACACGTGACGTATTTTGTTTTCGCTACGATTTTCCTGTCAATCCGTTTATCACCAAAGGGAAAGTAGTATATGTTACTGCCCGGCTTATTATAATAGTTATAGTTATATCTTCTGTATCTCCGTCTGTGATTCGCCTGGGAGTGAACGGACGATATCAACTGGTCACTTATCAGTAACCGAATGAATTGTCTTGTTGTACTCCAGTGTCGCTTATGTTTTTGTTGATTTTCAAACATCTAGCGAGGTCCAGCAGGGTATTATGAAAACGCTCGATTTGTTGGAAACGCTATACAACGGCGGCGCATTTGAAATGCTGGCTCCATAATTATTCATCAGCAGCGAGCTGAGAATTCAAAGCTGGTTCGTTGTCAGAGTAGATTGTTTCAACTCCCAGGAAAAAAAATCATGAGCTGTAACAACGGTATTTTTAAGTTCTCTATTGTTCTAGATGGAACTATGAATCGAACTATGAACCATGTCTTCCAGTTCTGTACAATTTCGTTGCCTATTTTGGCCATCTTTGGGAAATGACCCTCTGCGAGGACCTGTCATACATTCTCCTGAGCTGCCCTGTGGGCTCTGTTGTGCTCTGTGATGAGAATTTCTCTTCTCTTTGGAAATTTTCGAACCAAGTCATCCTGTACCAGCGCCTAAGTATGTAAATCACAATGTTGCGCATTTACCACATTAATTTTGACTACTTCCCCTAATTCCTAATTCCTGGAAGTGTCGCGTTCTGTTTCTAAACAGGATAAAACTACGCTTTAGTGGGAAGCGCGCCTCTTCCAGAACTATCTGGTTTTCGAAACTGTTCAAGGGCTTGTGAGTGGATTCAATGATGTAAGTCAAGGAGAGCTTACTATGGGTTATTGTGATGCATGTGACGGCATCTTGCTGACTTAAAGCGTTGAGCTGCCTGGACAACGCATCGGCAACCAGATTCTCTTTTCCTGGTATGGGAACGAAGAGAACATTAGACTCGTCAATGCTTGCTTTCCACCGTTTCTTTTCAGCATTTAGGCTGGAATCTGACACGGCGAAGGCCACCGGATGGTGCTCTGTGAAGATGTTGAAGTCTTTTATAGCGTATAAGTAGTGGCACAACTCGCCAAGAGCCCAAACTAGAAGATCTCTTTCATTTGTGGCATAATTAACTTCTGGGATTTTCAATGTCCTAGAGATAATTAAGGTGGGTCGCCCTTCTTGGGAAAGTACTGCTCCAATACCATGTCCCGAAGCGTCTGTCGTTAGATTAAACGGCCTAGTCAGGGTATCGAAGTATGACATCCTCGGATATCAATATATTCCGCAGTTTCTGAAAAGCACAGCGCTGGCTATCAGGAAATTCGACTGAAATTTTTCGTGCTTGATGCTTACTGAATGACCCATTTTCACACTTTAGTATGTCGGAGATGGGTTTCGCTATTGATGCAAAATCTTTAATGAAGCATCTTGCGAGTCCCGAGAACGATTTGACTTTAAAAATTGTTTGGGCTCTGGAAAGTCCGGAATGACTTTAACCCTGTGCGGGTCTGTTGTGGCACCGTCACTGGTGCCAACAAATCCAAGAAAATTTACACTCTTCTTAAAAACGCGAAAATTTTCCTTAGATACCGTCATATTTCCTTCGAACAAGCTTTTTGGCACCCAGTCGACATTTCTGACATGGGATTCTTCATTTTTCGAGAAAACGATGACGTCATCGACATAGACGTAACATGACTTGCCGAACTGTTCTTACCCTTAGGAAAATGCTGGCGGCTTTTTTCATGTTGAAATGAAGTCGACATAATTCGTACATCCCTCCATCCAAAAAAGAGGTTTTCTCTCGGTCGCGCTCTGCGAGTGTGATTTGGTGGTGGCCAGACTTAAGATCCAGTGTCGTAAAGTAGTTGTTTTTACCTAAATTTCCCAGAATAATAGAGATATTGGATATTGGCTAACTGTCAGGTATGGTTCTTTCATTGAGTTTTCGAAAATCCAGGCGCAAAGACTTATATTTCGGTTACCCATTTTAATCCGTTCCCTTTTTGTCAACCATCCAAATGGGGTTGTTAAAAGGAGAAACGGATTTCTGAATTATACCATTTGACTTTAAATCTCTTTATTAACAAATTCAGCTGCGCCCATAGGATATGCGAAAGACTTTTCCCTAGCCATTAACACTTTTAAAAAATTTTCTCTTATCAGGGGAGCTGCGCCTGCGCAATCTACGATAGAGAAATTGACATCCACACACCTAAGGTACAATATTGGTTCAGAATTATTTCCAAACATGAGTTGGCGCGAAGGGTTAACATTGGTTGATGATCATTGGTTGATGATCAGCTGCCGATCAGCAGCGTATCTGTCGTGATTAGTCTCTATTTCTTGGGCGAGTACTAATGCACAAGGAAGATCCGGTGGATGTGCCGCAAATAAGCGATCAGTGAGACTGCGCCTAAGGTCAGAGATAAATATGCGCAAAGCATTACCTAAGACTTTTAAACTTCTCGCACATGCCTTTTGCTAGCGCTACATCATGTTGACATTGTTTATGAGTAATGTGAGTTTCTTCTCAACTTCATCATAATATTAAAGCACGGTGCGTTGCCCTTATCTGATGTTGGCCATTTCCTGTTCGATGACATGAACTGGCCTTTTGTCTCTTTAGGTAAAAAACGGTTGATGATGACATCAAATTTTAGTATTGTGGCAAACGCAGTAAGTAGATAATTATTACTGCCTGGTAATGGCGAGGGCTTCCATAATATCGACTAAAAATTTAAATGCTGCCATTGCAGCTTATAGCCATGAAACATAAGTTTGTTGAGACCCAGTATTTTTCGAATGCCCTATTCATAAGTTGTTAGAGGAAATGAAAACTAGTCACAGAATCAGACTAGCACCGTTTAGGAAATATGCGGAAAACAACTTTTTAATTGTTGAAATGACACAACATGTAATGGTCCGCTGTATTTGCAGAAAAAAATAACTGATAATATAGCACAATAGAGTAAAGAAATTTATTTAATTCTTCCCTCACGCAGTACTTAAAACTTGTCATGAATGAATAGCTATATTACATGATTTTTATGGGTTTGTGGGGTATTCTTCATCTTATATTAGTAACAAACGACTGTCCGAAAAGCTCCAGCGACTTCGGTGTACAAAGGAACAATTTGGGTATTTCAATACACAGGCCACTGCAGTAAACGTTAATTATGTTATGTCGAACTGGCCGTCCCAATTATCTTTGCTGACAATAAAAAAAATGCTCAGAGACAAAAAGTTGGAAATTATTAATATTAGGAATAATACTTCTATTTGCAAACGTTAGTTTTACTTTCAAAAAACTTTGATAAGTGGCTTGTTGTGGCTGAAACATGCCCCCAAACTTGACTTATCTGATGAGTCAAGCATTCACCCTTTATTGATCAGTTTATCACAGCTGATACAAGTAACCCAGACGTTGCTTAATTTTTGGAGTATCAAACCCAAAAGCACGGGCATTCATGAAGGCGAGAGGTTAGAGCACAAAAAATATGTAGATTCGGTATTCCTTACCCTCTAATGCCTCAAACAGAAATTCAATTTTTTTAGCTGAGGACACACAAAATATAAAAGTGCATCGTAGGAATTTTGAAAAAATACAGTTCTTACTAGCGTATCGTGAAGGCAACAGTTACGAAATTAATCCGATGACTTAACATCAATATTTCAATTAGAACTTTTAGATCATTATGTTAAGCGTCCTGACGTTTTAGAAAATTTATACTTCCACGATTTTGCAGCTTTTTATAGTTTTAGCAAAGGGCATAGTGGAACTCGTCAGTATATTGATGATGAAGATATCGAAACACCGTGGAGTGAACGAAATCAGCGACGGTAGTGGTTTTGTGAAGAAGAGACTTACTCAAGTTATAATTAGATATAGGAGATTTAACATTAATACTAATAGGAGCAATTACTTTAGGGAAATAGGTATGTTGTATTTCCTTGGCGGGACAAGAATGTAGACCTAATGATTGGGAATTGCGAATTATTTTGTAGTCAGAATACGGAGTTGATCGAGAGCAATCGTAAAAAATAAAATAGTTTAGATGTTATTGAGTATTAGGATGCTCTCAACAATGCAGTTCAGGATGAAAGAAAGGAATGTAGTAATAATGAGGATGTAGTAGATGATAGTTTTCGAGTGTTAGGATTGTCAGAAATAAATCCTTATTTAAATGTCGTAAACATTAATAAGAATGCTAACAATGCAGGCTCAGAAGATGACAACGTCCGATTAATAAGACTTCCAGGTATAGTTTCAGCTAAAACGTTGTCTGGTCTCTTAATTTAAAGCACATACACATTTTTTGTACAATCCCAAAAATAAATACATAATTTATGGATTTGTTTGAGGTGGTGCTGGTGTAGGCAAAATCCGACTTCGTTCAGCTATTTTTCACTCGTTGTCCGTAATGTATAATAGTAAGCCAGGAAAATTGTATTGTGTACTCCAACAGGTAAAGCCGCTTTCGGAATCAGCAGATCAACACTGCATTCCATGTGTTCGTTACCAGTAAATCTATCTGGTTCAAAAAAAAGTAATGATTTGGCCAATACGTTACATTCAGGCTTAATATATCTTAGACTTACTATTATAGATGAAACATCTATGGTGGGATCTAAAATGTTTTCCCAGTTGGACTCCTGTTCAAAATGTGTCTTCTTTGTGGGACCTTTTCAAGTATTTTGAGCTGACAGAAATCATGAGGATCAATTATTTGCTTCTGATTTAAATAATATGACATTAGGTTTGATGACAACCGATGACATTAGTCTTGTCCAGTATAGCATTGGTGGAGCCAGATGATGCAATTCACCTATTCAGTACCAATGCTGCAATTGATAATTTAAGTTGTAAGTTTTTAAGGTTAAATTCAATTCCAATTGATCAATTTTTTTCTATCGCTTATGTTATTATAAAAGCTGCACATTTAAATGTGACAAATAGGAATAAGATTTTAGAGCTTTACTTAGTAGCTTTAGGTCGTCCGAAACACAGAGATTATGTGCGTCCCTTTTATTAAAACCAACTACCAAGCGTATGATTTTGGCCAATATAGGTCAATATAATTCCGCCCAACATATTTTCTTTCATAGCACTGAAAACATTCGCTGTCATATTAAAGACATTTAATCGAACAGGTTAATGATTCAGTGATCCATTCTATGTTTCATTAATGCCTTAACATATTCAAACGAAACTATAGACATTCAGGGGGTTACTTCTGTTGTTCTTCAATATTGCGAGATAATACCTAAAAGTATCATCATATATATAAGTTACGAACAATATTGTCAACGATGTTTCACACTGTTTAAGTGGTAGAAAAATAGAAGGAACAGTCCTTTTTGAATATGCCATATTTTATTACAGGTCGATAGGTTTCTTAGTAGTATATAAAAGTCCGACCTATCCATTATCCCTATCCACTCAGTACAAAATAGAATATTAGCATTTATTTCAGCAAAATGGGTTTTTGAATGAAAAGATTTAAAAACGTCGATTTGTTGGCGTTTTCAAATATTTGTAGTGAGACGATTAGCGCTATGAGTTTTGATCTAGTTAGCAGAGTGGATTTCAATTAGTATTCAAGATAGTGTAAATATTTTGATATAGCATATATAATTACAAATGCATCAAATTTTTTTTAAGAAATTAAAGATACATAGTATGTATATGCTTCTTACAGTT
This sequence comes from Drosophila nigromelanica, assembly GCA_004149465.1. Taxonomy (NCBI): domain Eukaryota; kingdom Metazoa; phylum Arthropoda; class Insecta; order Diptera; family Drosophilidae; genus Drosophila; species Drosophila nigromelanica. The sequence continues at coordinate 2,799 of SCDS01001344.1, read as the reverse complement.
TAATTTAATTGATTGTTAATATTTCAACCTTAGTATTTTAACCTTGTAAATTTCCACATTGAATATGTATTTGAGTTTAGTGTATCCCTTATATGGACATTTCCGACTAGTGAACTCTTACTTGTTTTTAAAAGCAGAACTGTTGCTGCAGCAACTATTTTTTACACTCGTTCACGAAGTGAAAATAGTATATTGGTTTTGTGCAATGTCCGTCTTGCTGTCCATCCACCAAATTTGGTATGGTATAGCTAGCGACCTCCTCTAAATATTGCTATCTTGATATCCCGGCTACGCGTACTAGAACGCCCCCAGCGCCCCCGTCCGCAGGAAATGCCTATATCTCCCACACTTACCACCACAGTTACCAAATTTGAATTTTTAATGAATCTATTGTAAAAAGATTCGCCGGTCTTTAAATAAGGTCCGTGACGTCTGAGGGAGTTTCCCAGTAATATATATCACAAGTTACGTAACTCTAACTCAAATACTGTGATATATATAAAGATATAAAGGCATTTACGATTTTTATGGCGCGGGCGCTGTGCGTTTTCTAGTGGGCGCCGGAATCTTTGGGGGAACACTTTGACTGAAGCAGATGAGACTCTATTTTCAATAGTGCCATAAAAAGTTGCGTTCGTCCAGAAAGTCGGACAGAAACTCAAGATTTGTTTAACGTGGAGTTAACCCCGTGGGCGTTTACTACCAAAGTACACGGTTGTAACACATATATGTCAGATAGTACATATTGTACAACATATTGTACAGCGCCCTTTGCGGTACCAATTTGAATGCATGCTGACGGACATGATATTCCCCTATGGTTTGCAGCGTAGCCTATCTAAACCTCCGCTGCCCAATGCTATAACTACTCCAGCTAGCTAATCGCGTAATCCTGCTATGGGCGGCTGAAAATTCAGCCGTTCGCCAACTGGGATGCCAAGGGATCGATATTTTCTGACGTAGGGCGCGCTTGCTCCTGCAAACCGTATCATGGGCTGCCTGGAAGTGGCAGATCCCCCTTTCAACGTCATCATCGCCGTTTTGCTGGTTGAAATCGAGGCTCCGGCTTCCGTTCTCCAAGCTTCCTTGAGGAACATCAGCTCGGTTGCTCGACGTGGCGTATCGAAGCTCCGACTCCATTCAATGTTGTCAAAGGCGCCTTGAAAGTAAAAAAAAAAAACAAGTAAGAACGTTGCCCAGTAATCTCTAGCTCTAAAACTTTCGCGATTCGTGGGGCGGTGTGGCTGGGGGCGTTCTAGTGGGCGTGGCCGGAATATCAATAGCGCAATCTTTGGGGGAGGTCACCAGCTATCTGCATACCAAATATGGTAACTCTATCTTTTAAAATGTCGGAAATAACACATGTTATCGATGGGAGATGTCAAGTATAACGGTAATTGCGATTATGGGGGTGGGAGGGGGTGTCGCCAAAAAAATTTGTCTGTGATATTTGCGAAAGCATTCCTACAATATATATGCAACATTTGGGAGGTCAAAAACTGTGCGAGATATAGGCATATCCGATTTTTTAGGGCGTTGGCGCTAGGGGGCGTTACAGTGGGCGTGGGCCGGGATACCAAAGTCGCAATCTTTGGGGGAGGTAGCAAGTTTGGTGACTCTAGGTTTAAAATTGTGGACTTTATCGATTAGCGATTTTAGGTGCTATCGGTTTACCACGCCCCCAGTGGGCGCAGCCCAAAATCCTTAATACTTTATCAGTCATTATTATTATTAATATTAACGTTTTCAAATCTCTAGCTGCCATAGCGGCGAAAAAAATTACGTTCATACGGACAGACGGACGGACGGACGAAAAAAGACGCACAGACAGACGGACGGACGGACGGAAAGCAAGACGGACATTGCACAAAACCAATATACTCTTTTCACTTCGCGAGCGAGTATAAAAATATGCTCATCGGCAATTTTACCGCTATACGCACAATTTGCTTCAACCCGCTCTAGACAGAAACACATCTGCTCGCAACGAAAAGATCGGACAGAAGGGCACCCTGTCGGACATTGCACAAACCCAATATACTAGTTTCGCTTGTTTTTATTGAGTTTGCGAGTTTAGGTGTTATCGATTGGCCTGGCCCCCAGTCGCCACACCCTGGTCTTCGTACACCCGTGTATCTGGTCAATACAAATAAACTTGTGTCCAACCAAACCTACATCATCAAGGTGTTCAAAATTCAAAAAAAAAAAAAAGAACACACGAGTATATATAATCAAAATTTAAATTCTCTAGCTTTAATAGAGGCGAAAAAATTTAATTCATAGGAACAGCACCACAGACATTCCACAAAAATTTTCTCTAGTTACTTCGTTAACGAGTATAAAAACCTCATTTCCGACTAGAGAAGAAAATAGGATTTATCATAAGCATAGCTGCGAGTATTCCATGTCACATATGTGTGTGTTCACTTACATGCACTGCTTGCGCTTACTGCAAATTGGCTTGTGGAATTTATTTAATTTTATTTTAAGAATTTTTTATTTAAGAATTTTCTTCACCGATATTGATAAACCTATTTGCAATCGATTCTTTCAGCGCCGGAGTAAATTAAAATATAAATATTGATATTAATTTGGTGTTTGGTGATATTTCTTGAAAAAAAATTAAAAAATTGGAGGTTGTAAAATTTTATCGATTTTAGGAAACCGGTGAAAGTTATTGATCATTTGAAACAATTTTGAACTGCACGTGCCATGGATGCGTATATATATCGACTCGACTGTTGATATATATATATATATATATATATATATATATATATATATATATATATATATATA
>SCDS01001343.1:0-11872 GCA_004149465.1 Drosophila nigromelanica | reverse complement strand
CAGCAGCAGCAGCAGCAGCGGCTTCAGTTGCAACAGCTTTCCCAATCTTCGTCTGCTGGTCAATCCAGCCAGACTAATACGCAGCGAAAACGCCAGCTGCGACAACAGCAACAACAGCGGCTGCAACAACAATGCTCGTCTTCGTCTGCTACACAAATCAGTAAGCTCAGTCTGCAATCTGAACAGCAACAGCAGCAGCAGCGTCTACGGCAAACTGCCAATCATAACGTACCGAAGGTACATAATAATTATCACAAACAGCAAAAACAACAGCTGCATCATCATCACAATGAGCCAGTTGTACAGCGGCCATTGCAACATGTCAATGACATTGCGCTGCTGTACAAAATGCTCCAAAATCATGAAGCCATATTGGCAAATCTGGCTCAACAGCTTCATGAGCTGCGACGCTCAGTTGACGATATGGCGCGCGTACATATCGCATCGACCATATCGAATACACCCAGTGGCAGTGGATCATCTTTGTCGTTACCATCGACATCGACCCACGCCACGGATATTTCACCCAGTCTCAGCCCGATATTGTCGGGCTCCTCACAGACTGTCTCATCACCAATATCGTTGTTGTCGTCGTCATCATTTTTGACGCTATCTTCCTCGATATCTGGGCCAATTGCTCCACCTTTAATGGTCGGCAATCATTACGCCCCCATTTCAATCAGCGACAATTGCTATGACTCTAGTCATAGCAGCGATTGTCGCATAATCTCACGTCATTTAACGCCAAAATGATTGGTCTTTGCATTGGATTGTGGAACGCAAATGGTATCTCTAGAAAGCAAGAGATACTGCAACAATTCCTTTGCCATCATAACATTGATGTGATGTTTATTAGCGAAACTCACTTCAATACTAACAGTCACCTCGATATTCCCAATTATACTTTTCACACAGCCAATACGCCCCGTTTGCATTTACATATCGGCGGCGCTGGCATACTAATTTCTAACCGCATTAAACATATTAAGCTTTCTGGTATTAGTTTACCATATGTTCAATGCGCCATTGTCCGCATTCAGACAGATTTGGGCGGCCTTAATTTAGCATCTTGCTATTGGCCACCGAATCGTGTTTTGTCCGAAACGCAATATCTTTCGTTTTTTGCGCAAATCGGTACAAACTGTCTGATCGGCGGAGATTGGAATGCCAAGCATCGCTTATGGGGCAATTCACGCGCATGCAAGCGCGGCTCCATTCTACGCGATGTCATAATGTCCTCCAATTTTCTCAATGTCCTCACAACGGCAGAGCCCACGCATTACCCTTCTAATGGTAATGCGCCCAGTGTGCTGGACTTTTTCATTTATGCGGGCATGTCTCGCCAGCGTCTCACCATTAGGCGACTCTCAAATTTGGCCAGTGACCATTTGCCATTACTGACCGAATTGAGAGTCGCTCTGGCTGGCTCTGGCTATGATATGCATGTACTGCATGATCTGGGAGAGTCTGGCCAATGCCTTAATCAAAATACCAAATCACACCGACTGCTTCATAAACAGTCAAATATTGATATATTTCGTCACATAATTGACAATTCGATCAATTTAAATGTCGAAATCAGATCTAAATCTGATATAGACGACATGTTGACGAATTTCATTGAAAAAATTTATACCGCAGCAAATGCTGCTAACGCTAATTATCACCACAACAAAAATCATCCTTTATCAAACCGCAGACGGCGCCGACCATTTATCAGGTCGGCTGAACAAATTGAATTGTTGCGACTAAAGCGTAGGCTGCGCAAACGTTATCAGCGCACACGTCGCCACGATCATTGGATCAAATGGCAACGTGTTAGCCGTAAGCTTGGTCGCATGATTCAAAAGAGCCGCGCAGATTATTTCAATTTCGTGCTAGGCAATGCGGATCCACAGAAAAAAGGCAATTTTAATCTGTGGAGGGCGACTAGAGCCCTTAAACAACAACCGCACGCTGAGCACTTCACCATAAATCAGAACGGCCAATGGTGCCAAACACTCGAGGAGCAGGCTGAAACTTTCGCCTACAACCTCGAGCAGCGTTTCAAACCCTTCGATATTGCACCAGCTAATCATTGTCGGAGGATTGAGGCGCTGCTAAATCAAGAGGTCAGTGTGCTGACAAAATTTTCTCACCACATACGGCATATTACGTATAAAGAACTTGCTGGTTATATCGACCAATTGCAGTCGCGTAAATCGCCGGGTTTGGATAACATAGATACTCTTGTTATCCGGTCATTGCCACAAAAGGGCATTATGTTTATGCTCCTTTTGTTTAATAACATGCTGAAATTGCAATATTTCCCAACACAATGGAAATGTGCTGTGATTCGCATGATTCCGAAAAGTGGCTCAAAAAGTGATTTTCGGCCAATTAGCCTCGTCTCACAAATTTCGAAATTATTCGAAAAAGCCATTTTTAGCCGTCTCACAGACGAGCTGCGTCCCTTCGATGGTATTGTTACCGACATGGACGCCGGCTTAATTCCAAACCATCAGTTCGGTTTCCGAATTGATCACAATACCATTCAGCAAGCCCATCGTTTAGTTAATCACATAAATGTGGGCTTTGAACAAGGTGCTAGCACTTCAGGTGTATTCCTTGATATCAAACAAGCGTTTGATCGCGTCTGGCATTCGGGCTTATTATTTAAGCTTCGTATGCATGTGAGCGAACCGCTTTTTCAACTAATCAAATCGTTCTTATCGAATAGAACATTTTGTGTCCGAGTTGGCGGCACTCGTGATGTTGTCACATCATCAATTCGGCCAATAATGGCCGGAGTGCCTCAGGGCAGTGTCCTAGCACCACTGCTTTTCAACATATTCATCTCGGATATGCCATGCACTCCAGAATTGGAGTTACGAAATCCTACCGCCTTAACGGCCACATATGCCGATGATACGGCTTTCCTCACGACATCGCACTGTGCGCAGGCTGCCTGCTTTGATATGCAAAATATCTTGAATGCATTTGCTAGCTGGTGCAGCAAGTGGAACATTCAGATAAACAGCAGCAAATCGACTCACATTGTATTCTCGCTGAAACGCGAGAATTTCGATGTGGGCACCACAGTGCATGTCAACAACTCTATCATACCGACCAAGAGTCATGTTAAATATCTGGGTCTGCACATAGACAGAAAATTGCTATGGGCACGACATGTCCGCATTATCACAGAAACTGTGAGGACCAGATTGCGACAACATAAATGGCTATTATGCCATCGTCGCTTGTCATACAAGAGCAAATTGCTCATTTACAATCAGATCATAGCTCCCATATGGAAATATGGTATTGAGCTATATGGCTGTGCCTCTGATATACATTTGCGCAAATTGCAATATGTACAAAATCAAGCACTTCGTCTTATTGTCGGTGCTCCGTATTATATAAATAATCGGACACTGCATTGTGACCTAAAAGTGTCATCAATATGGGACGAAATCAATAAATTATCGAATCGGCATATGGACCGACTCGCTAATCATCCAAACAAACTGGCAAAATTGCTTAAATATAATATCCAACAGCGCAGATTAAAGCGCATTTGGCCTGGCAATAATCTCATTAATCGCAAGGCCCCCCCTGACTTCTGTTTCAATTAATACAGAATTTAACACTTATCACACCAGCCAATGCTTATAATTAGCATAAAAACAAATGGCTACATGCTTTTCACACCAATTTCGCATTATATTAATTGCTATTTTTCATATCACCACAGCCAATGCATAAGATTTGCATCGCTTTTCATCACCAACAGTAGCAGCAGCAGCAGTAGCAGCAGTAGCAGCGGCAGCAGTAGCAGCAGTAGCAGCAGTAGCAGCAGCAGCAGCAGCAGCAGCAGCATGAACATCAACATCATGTTGCAGTCGTCGTCGTCGTCGTCGTTGTCGTCATCGTCAACATTGCTGCTATCTGGTTTTCACATTCAACAACATCGATGTCGTCTGCCGTCGTCGTCCTTGTCTGTTGTCATCATAACCATTGTCGTCGTCGTCGTCGATTTAATCGTCGATTGGCAGTGCCACTTTCATAAAACCCATCAATATATATACAATTTTCTATTTATATATATATATGTGATGGGGAAATCCGTGTTTTTATCACTAAATTTGTGAAATAACACAGTCACACAGACCAAAATGGTCATTAACTTTAATTCAACCAAAAATACCTTTTCATTTGTTAATTTAGTTTTCGAAAACTAATAGAAAAGAGTATTTTTCCCTTACTTTCAATATGCACACAAATAAGACATACTCAGCTCTATCATACAAAATTCTTATAAAAATTTATTAAATTCAGCAAGTGACATGGAATAATCTTAATCTGTCACATACACTCTTATCATACCGTACGAAATGTACATTACACACACACAAAAGTCATACCTATTCGATCGGTTTTTTCATTCAGACTCGTGAAAATCGACAATATCAATCATGGGAATTGTAATCAGAGACAGAGTTTTGCTTAACAAAATTGGCCATATTTCATGGTGTGTCCGTTCGATGTAGGAGAGAGAGTCACGGACATTGCACATATACACCTGAAATGCACAGATCTCTGAATACGATTAACATTCAGTAATTAATAGAATTTCGCTCTATTAAAGTTCCAAACACTCTCAATAATAAAACATAGAAATGTGCCAGAATCTATGCACAATTTCGTATGTATTGAATTCTCTCTTCGCTGAAATATAAACACACTCTATCATACCTGCTGGCTCATGGCGTCTCTTATTCGATTACAATGCCATTTTTAAATGCGCTATTAATCATTAAACAGAGTATGCTGATACCGCACATGACACAACGATCGCCTTTCAAACACACTAATATCATACAGCAATTCTTTGTGACAAATGGCCTGCCACTAATTGCAATACAATTTAACATAAATCACACAATTTGGCTACTTTTCAATAAGAGAATGCCAAATATAATCAACATTCTCTATATCATATGCTGGCACACACACACGTTCGCATATGTGAATATGGAGCGAAAGGCACTTTCGATCGTTATCAGTAAATAAATTCTGGTTCAGTTTGTCCATCAGTCTGTCTCGATTCACACTCTTTCTCTGTCTGTCTGTCTGTCTGTCTGTTGCAAGAGTCACGGCAGTAGCAACACCCACAACAGCCACAACAGCAAATGTCACACGAACAGCTAACAAATGTAATGGCAACTGAATATAGATCCCAGGAAAAAAAAAGGAAAGAGAACGATAAACAATGTATATAGTATATTAAGTATGTAAATGAAATAATGAAATTATAAAGAAAGAAAAGAAATATGTATATAGTATTTAAGTTAAAGTATGTAATTGGTAAAATTTCAAAAAAGTTAAATGATGTATTAGAATGTATATAAATATGAGTATATATATATGAATATTTGTAATTTAATTAATAAGGATGTATATATGGTTTTGAATAATTATAACGTTAAATTGAAAACAGAAATTTGTGCATATTTATTTGTCATATTTTTGCCCCAATTTGTATTCAATTTGTATTGAAAACAGAATTTTTGCATATTTATTTGCAGATTTTTCCCATTTTTCGCCAATTTGTCATTGAGTTTGCATTTATTTAGGAATTATTTGCATGTTATTATTGTTGTTTTCAGCAAATGTCGCATAAACTCATTGCAACTATGATAAATTTGCATTAATTTGATTGATTTTACATATATTTTGCCCATTTTTGCCCATTTTTATTTGTTTTTCTATTGAAAATTGATGCATTGGCCGCCATTTGATAGTAGAAATTGTGGCTGTGGTTTTGCTTGTTTATGTACTTCGATATGTATGGCATGGTTAAATGATGAACGATTGCATTGAATATGCTTTGTTAATGTGGTGTAGTGTCTTGGATAAGGGAAGCAGTGCAAGCAGTTCAGTTTGAGTGTGAAGAGTATAGTTGAGTGGAGTGGGATGTGTGTGTTAGTAGTAGTGGTAGTAGTAGTGATGATATTGGCTGTGGTCATGGTAATTGGTTGTTGTCTTAAATAGATAGATAGATGCATATGCATATGTATATGCGCGCAGCTTTAGTAATAATTGGGCAATTTTGTTAAATGAATTTAGAGTAGGATGTATATATATGTATTGAAATATGTATGTATGTATGGGTGTTAATAGAGTGTGGGGATATTTCGAGAGAGTGATAGATCGATAGATAGAGAATGAAGAGTAGATAAATGTGTGTGTGTTCATCTAGAAAGAGGAGGAGGAGGAGTGTGTTGGTTAGAAATGGCGTCACATGCAAAAAGTCGATTGGAGATTGTCGAAGTGTTCGGTTCGTTGTCGCGGATGATTTGTTCTCGGGAGGAGAAGCGCAATTAGAAATTGAAATTTCTTAAGTCAGACCGGCCATTTTAGTGAAGCCTTGAAAATTAATCCGAAAAAGAAAGAAAGGAAAATAAAAATGGAAGTGCATTCAAAACGAAAATTATATTATTTGAATTAATAATAAATAATAATAATTTTCTTAGTTTTCTCGTTTCGTAAATCGTATGTCTGAGTAATTTATTTTAAATAGCGATTGCGTGTGTGTGGATTTAAATTCACAAATCGGTCGGATCTGTTTTCTGCCGGTCATACAGACGGTCGCGTATAAATTGTGCAGTGGTTCTTTGCAATTTATATACATATATATATATACTTATATATATATGTGTCAGCATACGAATTTGTCAACCAAAAATCAGTAATTTTCTCTACGTGTGAAAGAAAGAGAAAAATCAAATGTATCACAACGGAATATAAATTCCATGCAAATATTATCCCACCGTGCTAAATGCATAATTCTTTTGTCACCAAGCGCTCTCTCTCTGATTGATCGACGATATATTAAAGAATTTTTTATTTTTTCTATTTTTTGTCTTTAACATCGTGATCATCATTGAAAATCATCTGTGCTGTGCTGTGCTGTGCTGTGCTGTGTTTTTTGTGCGTTCGCTGCTTGGCTAAGTTGTTGGCAGTTATTGCAACTAGTCTACGCTGCAATTATAATTTCTATTGTAATTGTTGGCGCACGCGCGCACAATTTGATGTACGGCAAGCAAGCAAGCAGGCAACGAAATTGCATATGTATATTTTTGCACACAATTTAAAATATATGTATGAAACACAACCGAAATAACAAACAATCATCAAGTGCTGTTGAGCATATAATTCATCAAATTCCGTCCAACAAAAATCAACATATAATTGGATTTGACTCATATATCAAGAAGCGTAATTTACTGGCTGCCAAATGATGTTGTTGATGCCCTATCTGCCCGACTTTTCATTTTGCAACACTTCGAATGGGACTCTCATTGGCTAAATAGCAAGTTAAAAAATTACAAATTCTACACACATCATACACACACTCTCGGTGAGTTTCAGTTGTTTGAGTACAACTTTTCTTTAAATAATTCACCAGTGTGCTACACATTCGATCACACCTAATCTCTTCTGTCATTTATATACGTTTTTTAATAATAAAATAAATCACAGAAGGATTATCATATAAATATTATCACACATAAAATTAATAAACTGAATGAGAAATCATAGAATTTGCTCACGTTTATTAATAAATTGCCCTGTCATACCGGCCGATTTTGTGCCATATTTTACATAATTTACATGCATCAAATATTTGTGCGTGTAAGTTGCTCATAACTTCCAATATTGGAAATTGGAAATTGCATTGTGTATGAATTCTGTTATATATAGTGTATATTGGCGTGTCGTCGCCCTCTCAAATTTGTACACGGACCAATGTATATCTGTTCTTAATTCATACACACGTCATACACTTACATAGTTAAGATTTTCATAATTTTCACAAAATTGTTTTTATCGTACATTTTTGCTTTTTACTTATTAGCAGCAATATTTTGATTCAGCAGCAATAAGTTGTGTGTGCGTTAAGCGAATACGGAAAAAACATATATAATCCATTTTTTACACATATATTTTGATGTGTGTGTGCATAAGAATTGTCAAATTGCAATTGAACGGCAGCAGTGGCAATTTCTTGATTTGCACTAAATTTAATACACACATTTATATATGTGTGGTTTTACTTTCATACAGCTGAAAATATATAGCATACTAGTTAATTTTTGGCGTGCCGTCGCCCATTACATACAATTTGTCACACAATAAACGGCCTTAATATATAAAAATAAGGAGACGTTTATAATTTACACCTAAAAATCCAAAAACGCGCAGATATTGCGTTAAAATCTATTAAATATCTTAATATAATTTAATAGCGTCATACATATTTTTTCTATAAAAATAATTTACAATTATCACAACAATATATATATATATTTTTCATGTAGATTTTTTACTATATATTTTTATTATTATATTACAAAAATTTCTCTATATATATATATATATATTTTTCTTCTTTCACCAATAATATTCATATTGAATATTACATACATTCCCAATAAGAATTAATTTTCACCCATTTTGAGTAGTGTATGGCAGCGGCAGCAGCAAGGGGGCGTTGCTGTTGCTAAAATTTTACGGCTGCCATTCTGGGAAAAAAATTCTTTCAACCGTACATAGTTTGTTCATAGAAAATTAACAAAAGTACAGTCACCAATCTTTTGCATAGTTTTTCTTTTAGCAAAAGAATTCATTTTCGGTGTGTCGTCGTTTGGCGTCACCATTCGCCGATTCGTCCGTTATTCCTTTTGCTCACATTTATCTGGCATTCGGAACACAAGAGTTCTTCTTTTTGCGGAGGAGGGGAATTTAGTTCACTCTCTCTCTCTCTCTCTCTCTCTGCAAAAGAATTCATTTTCACACAAATTTGAGACAGTGTCGGTAGCAGCAGCAACAATATAGAATTGTCACTATTATCTGGCTGCTCGACTGTACCCAAATTCATCTTTTTCCCCCCTCTCTTTTTCATATCGCACATTTATTTGCAAGTGCAAGTGCAAGTGCAAGTACAAGTGCAGCGCTCTTAGTCAAAAACAGCGACGGCAAATTGTATATTTTTTCCCATATACAAAATTGCCAATTGCGCTCATTCGCCACACACACAGAGTCGGAGGGGAGTAGTGAATTAATTTGCTGTGTGTATTCGCAGCCATTTGCAATTTTTCTTCACTCTCTCTCTCTCACGCGCTCGTTGCTCTCACACTGTTGTTGTGTTTTTGCCTGCAACTTATTGCTACGTCCTTGACTGATCGCTCTCTCACTGAGTCTGTGTCTGTGTGTGGATTTTTCGTCAGTCGGTTAGTAGGTCAGTCGGACAGTCAGTCAGTCAGCTGTTTTGTATGTGTTGTATATGTGAGCTGAGTTGAGTTAAGGTTCTTCTTCAGTTGTGTGCGTTGTGATCGAAGGTCGTCTGTTTGTTTGTTGCCGTTGTGCATTTTCAGCGACTTTTCATTTGATCCGCATGCGTTTTTTGAGCTTTTTAGCTTGAATCTGATAGACTTTTTCTCGTTTTTCTCGCTCCGTCTTCTGAAGCATATTGGTTTTTTCTTTCGCTGACTCTTTTCTAAATTTTTCGAAGAGCAGAATGGAAGTTAACCGGAATGTGTTAAATTTGGGAGATGTCAGTGGCAGTGATGTCGATGTTGAGGGTTTGATTAATTCGCCTTCTTCATTTGTAACTGCCGCTGAAACAATTACAACATCAACAGCATTAACAACTACAATCACAACTGGGGCATTGGCCACAGTGTCGGCTGTGTCGGCTACAGTGGCCACAATTGTAACGCCGGCCATATTGGCAACGGTGTCTATGTCCCCAAATGCCAATTCATTTAATACAAATGAAAATCATACAGGCCGTAGTGCCAGCAATTTAAATCCGAATATCGATGCTAATATGAATGATATGAATGTAAATTCGAATATCATTGAGATCACTGGCAGCAGTTCTGGCTACAGTGAGAATGGCAGCGATATTCTTACACACACATATCAAAAAGGCCAATTGTGCCAGAATATTGAAATCGAATCAGAAAATGTACATCAACAGCAGCAATTTGAACAGCAGCAGCAGCAGCAACCGATAATTGAGGGCGGTATCGGTGCTGGTGGCTGTGCTATGGTTGATGGCATTGGCAGTAGTAAATGCTTTAATTTCAATGCCGGCAATGCAACTATTACTAGTAGTATGCAGCCTGTTCTGGCTGGCTGCAGTGGTGGTGTTGGTGACAATTCGGTCACTAATGTTAATAATGCCACTGTCACTGCCATTACTACCAATCCTACCGCTGCCTCTGGCAGTAGAAACTTGTATCAGAAACTCCGAAATTTATCAGAATTGAGGGGCGGCAATATCCATGATCGCTTAACTGTCACTGCCAGACATAATGTACGTCTATCTTCGTTAAGATCTCGCAAATTGTTGCAAAACTCTGCTCGCCGAATTGTTAGTAGCAGCAGTCGTAGCAACAGTATTAGTAGCGGGGGCAATTGTAGCAGTGGCGAATTCAAGTCAAATATTAATGACAATGTCCGAACGGCTAATAAAATGCCATTTTCTCACAAATCGTTTCAATTGTTGCGCGACTCTGACTTCGAGTCGGATGACAGTCGGCAGCAGCAGCAGCAGCGACAACAACAAGAGAAACGGCAACATATCAATAAGGATGAGCATGACAGTGACAATGATGATCAAATGGATACGTATAATGCATCCAATCCATTGTCTAATCATACTCAATCCCAGTCAAATGCATCAATAATGGCAACAGCGGCAGCGGCGGCGCCGCCGATGTTGGGTCGTGCACCATTTTCAGGTGCACCGATAGCCTCAACATCGGCGGCTGCTCGTGCAAATGCCAATTTACATTCAAACATTGCTTTTGTTGGCGCCGCGGGTAGTGGGAGTCATGGCCGTGGCGGCAGCAACAGCAACAACAATAATGTCCCACTCGCTGGCCATGTTAGCGATAATACGCGCAAGCCACCACATATTTGTATAAATGGTAATACACGTGATGGCAGCGCAGTCAATTTAAACGATCTGATTACAAAATTGCATAAAGTAATTAGATCGGATGATTTTGTCATAAAATTGGGTGATTTTGGCGGCGTTGGTGTTGATAATGGCGGTGGTGGTGGTGTTCGTGGCCGTACCATTATTCGCATAAGTCCAAAAACGCCCGATGCATATCGTTCAATAATACGATTACTCGAATCAGACAATTCGATACAGTTCAATACGTATCAATTGCGCGAGGATCGTTCATTCCGGGTTATTGTCCGTGGCATACACGCCAGTACTCCAGTCAGTAATATTCAAACAGAATTGAATAAAATGGGTTATAGTGTACTAAGCGTATACAATCCCACATACAAAAATCAAGCCGGTCGCGGAATCTACAATCCCGATATGTTTCATATCGAATTGGCTCCGAATCGACCCAATAATAATTCCATTTTTGGCATAAAGCGACTATGTCAGTACAATGTGCGCTTTGAATTGCCAAAACGAAATCACAACTCTCTGCCACAATGTCATAGGTGTCAGAGATACAATCACACAGCTCGATATTGCCACTATGATGCAAGATGCGTCAAATGTGGTCAAGAGCATTTTTCCGGCAATTGCCCCAAATTAAGGCACTCGCCACCAAACTGTGCCAATTGCAACGGCACTCATACAGCCAATTACAAGGGCTGCGAATATTATCTGAGGCTACTTCTTAAACATTTTGAGGTAAGCACAGATGATGGTTTCTCAAGCACTTGCAACTCTTATCCCAAAGCCAAAAATGGCAATAATTCAAATGGCCAAGCCAAATCAAAACCTGCTAAATATGCAGATTCTTTTCAAAAGGCAAATTCTGCCAATTCCCCTTCACTCAGCTGTTCT
>SCDS01001342.1:0-17620 GCA_004149465.1 Drosophila nigromelanica | reverse complement strand
CCTCTGTATGGCGGGCTGTCTGATAGCGGCGGAAGAGGGCGTATTGTTCTGGCGTGGTCACGGGCGGCAGGCCGTAGGCATGCAGGTCCGCATTATGGCGCAGGATACGCCGTTGCGTGCGGTCTGGTTCAAAACGCTGCACAGGCACCCGGATGGGCGTGCAGGCGGAACAGGTCTCGCACACCGGCGTATAAGCCAGTGTATGGCTGCGCCGGAAACCCGCGCGGGAGAGGCGGTTATGCAGGGCATCCGCGTTGGGGACTGCCAGATCCGCAATTACCTTGCGCTCCATCTGGCCCGGCAGATACGGGCAGGGCTGGGGCGGTGTTGTGTAGAAAAACTGCGGCTGTCGCAGTGTGGAAACCATACGTCCTGTCCGGGATAAGGGTGGCGGGCCGGGTGCGGAAACGCGGCCTACCTGACTGTAACAGCAGCGCCGCCTGCATCGCACGCCCTTTCAGCAAAACAGATGTTTCACAGAACGGCGATGCAGGCAGAAGCCGGAGCATAAAGCCCCGGCGGCTCTGTTCAGACGCCGTAGGTCTGTTTGATGCGTTCTGCGGCTTCAACCGCAAAATAAGTCAGCACGCCATGCGCTCCGGCACGGCGGAAGGCCAGCAGGCTTTCCATCACGGCGCGTTCATGGTCCAGCCAGCCATTCTGGATAGCATCGCATATTCACCAGACACCTGATACGCGAAGGTCGGCACGGCAAACGTGTCCCGCACCCGGCGGATAATATCCAGATACGGCATGCCCGGCTTGACCATGACCATGTCGGCCCCTTCAGCAATGTCCATCTCTACTTCTCGCAGAGCTTCATCGCTGTTGGCGGGGTCCATCTGATAGGTTTTTTTATCGCCTTTCAGCAGGTTGCCGGAGCCCAGCGCGTCCCGGAACGGGCCATAGAAGGCGCTGGCATATTTGGCGGCGTAGGACATGATGCGGGTATCGACAAACCCGTTTTTATCCAGATCCGTGCGGAAGCTGCCAATGCGGCCATCCATCATGTCGGACGGGGCGAGGATATCCACCCCGGCGGCGGCCTGATTGACAGCCTGCTGGGAGAGAATGGTGACGGACTCATCATTCACCACATACCCATCACGGATAATGCCGTCATGGCCGTGGCTGGTGTAGGGGTCGAGTGCTACATCCCCGATCAGCCCGACATTGGGGAATTCTTTTTTCAGCAGGCGGGCGGCCCGGCACATCAGATTATCCGGGTTCAGAGCTTCGGACCCGGTTTCATTCCGCGCTTCTGACGGTGTGATGGGGAACAGGGCCAGAGCCGGAATGCCCAGCTTGGCGGCAGGCTCCACATGGGCGGCCAGCCGGTCCAGCGTGACGCGCTGCACGCCGGGCATGGAGGCAACATCCGTGACGGAGTTGGTGCCTTCCATAAAGAAGATTGGCCAGATCAGATTGTTGATGCCCAGAGAGGATTCAGCGACCAGTCTGCGCGTGAAATCATCAAACCGGTTACGGCGAGGGCGGGCCTGAGGGAAGCGACCAGCCAGCATGGGCGGGATCTCCATTGCGTGTCGGGCGGGTCGGATCAACTGGCCGGGCACAGGAGCATGCGCGGCCGGATCAGGCAGAAACCCGACGGGGGTGAACAGCGGGGAGGGAGTATGCGCCGCTCCCCGCGTTATGCAACCCCATGCGCGCGGGGGTCAGGACCGCGCCAGAACGCTCCGGTAGCGGCCGTAGCCAAGATAAATGGCCATGCCGATGGCCAGCCAGACGATCAGCCGGATCCATGTCAGCTTGTCGAGTGAGACCATGACGGCGGAGCAGGAGATGATCCCCAGCACCGGAATGATATCCCCGCCCGGCACGCGGAAGGCGCGCGGCGCATCCGGGGATTTGCGGCGCAGGACCATCACCCCCGCACAGACCAGCACAAAGGCCAGAAGCGTGCCGATGGACGTCATGTGCCCAAGGTCAGAAATAGGCAGGAAGGCGCTGAGCAGGCAGGTGATCACCATAAAGAAGATGTTGGACAGCCAGGGCGTCTGAAATTTGGGATGTGTGCGGCTGAACATGGGCGGCAGCAGACCATCGCGCGACATGGCGAAGAACACCCGGCTCTGCCCCAGCAGCATGCCCATCAGCACCGAGGTAAAGCCGCAGATAATCCCGATTTTTACGGCAAGCTGGAGCCAGTGGTAGGGCGTGCGGTTAATGGCGGTGGCCACGGGTGCGGCATCGCCCAGCATGTCCTTGTAATTGACCAGACCTGTCATGACGAAGGAGAAGGCGATATACGCCAGAGAGCAGACCAGCAGGCTGCCGAGAATACCGATGGGCATATCACGCGCCGGATTTTTGGTTTCCTGCGCCGTGGTGGAAACGGCGTCAAACCCGACATAGGCGAAGAAGATGGTGCCCGCCGCCCGCATGATGCCGGACCAGCCATAATGGCCGAATGTGCCATCATTGGGCGGAATGAACGGGTGGTAGTTAGACGGGTTGATATAGGAAAGCCCGAAGCCGATGAAGGCCGCGATCACCAGCAGTTTGATCACAACGATGATGGCGTTGACTTTGGCGGACTGGGAAATACCCCGGATGAGAATGAAGGACACCAGCCCGATAATGAAGACGGCTGGCAGGTTCATCAGCCCGGCTGTCACACTGCCATCAGGCATCTGCACGGTTTCAAACGGTGATGCTGTGAGGCGTGGTGGAAGAACAAGCCCCCACGAATCTAGCAGCGAGACCACATAGCGGGACCAACTGACCGCCACCGTGGCAGCCCCTACGGCATATTCCAGCACCAGATCCCAGCCGATAATCCACGCCATCAGTTCCCCCAGCGTAACATACGCATAGGTATAGGCGCTGCCAGCGATGGGGATCATGCTGGCGAGTTCACTGTAGCACAGCCCTGCGAATCCGCAGGCGATCGCAGCAATCAGGAAGGAGAGAATAACGGCAGGTCCGGCATTTTCAGACGCGGCGATGCCTGTCAGGGAAAAAAGACCAGCGCCGATGGTCGCCCCGACACCAAGAGCAACAAGACTACCCGGACCAAGAACACGCTTAAGACCCTGCGAGGTTTCCAGCTTGTCTAAAGGCATGCAGCGCGTAAGGAATGACGCTGCGGAAGATGCAGGCCTTTGCGTCATAGAGTTTTCTCTCCTGTCTCGACCGTGAACAAAACCACGTATAGAGCAATTGGTGGTCTTCGTCCCATAGAGAGGCTAGAGTGTCTCTCTTAGCAAGATGTGTTTTAAACGTAACGAACGGCCCGGCATTTCACAGGACAGTGTACGGGGCGGTTGAACGAGATAAATGAGGAGCTCCTGATGAGCCAGACGGATCTGGATCGTTTCTTTCACGCGCCGGTTACAAAGACGGATCCGGATGTTGCGGCCGCACTTGCTAGTGAGCTGAAGCGGCAGCAGGACGGCATTGAACTGATTGCCAGCGAAAACATGGTGTCTGAAGCCGTGTTGCAGGCTCAGGGTAGCGTGCTGACCAACAAATATGCGGAAGGCTATCCCGGCCGCCGCTATTATGGCGGGTGCTCCGAGGTCGATAAAATTGAAACACTGGCTATTGAGCGCGTAAAAACGCTGTTTGGGGCCGGTTTTGCCAACGTGCAGCCGCACTCTGGCGCCAACGCCAATCAGGCCGCGTTCATGGCGCTTTCCAAGCCGGGTGACACTGTTCTGGGCATGAGTCTTGCGGCCGGTGGCCACCTGACGCATGGGGCCGCCCCGAACTATTCCGGCAAGTGGTTCAATGCCGTGCAGTATGGCGTCCGCAAGGAAGATGGCCTGCTGGACTATGAGGAAATGGAGCGTCTGGCCCGCGAGACCAAGCCCACCCTGATTGTGGCTGGTGGCTCTGCTTATCCGCGGATCATCGATTTTGCCCGCTTCCGCCGCATTGCGGATGAAGTTGGCGCGTTCCTGATGGTGGATATGGCCCATTTTGCTGGTCTGGTGGCTGCTGGCCTCTACCCCAACCCGCTTGAGCACGCGCATGTGGTGACGTCCACCACGCATAAAACACTGCGTGGCCCGCGTGGGGGGCTGATCCTGACCAACGATGAAGCGCTGGCCAAAAAGATCAATTCCGCCGTTTTCCCCGGTCTGCAGGGCGGTCCGCTGATGCACGTTATTGCCGGTAAGGCCGTGGCGTTTGGCGAGGCGCTTGAGCCGGAATTCAAGGAATATCAGAAAGCCGTCCAGAAAAACGCCAATGTTCTGGCGGAAGTTCTGGTGGAACGCGGCTTTGATATCGTGACAGGTGGGACGGACTCTCACCTGCTGCTGGTTGACCTGCGGCCCAAGAAAGTGACCGGAAAAGCCGCCGAGCACGCTCTGGAACGCGCAGGCATTACCGCTAATAAAAACGCTATTCCGTTTGACCCGGAAAAGCCTGCCATTACTTCTGGCGTGCGTCTGGGCAGCCCGGCAGCCACGGCGCGCGGCTTCCGTGAAGCGGAATTCCGCCAGATTGGTGAAATGATTGACGAAGTACTGACCGCGCTGGCTGCGTCTGGCGGGGAAGGCGATGCAGCGGTTGAAAACGCTGTGCATGACCGTGTGCGTGCGCTGTGCGCCCGCTTCCCGATCTATAATCGCTAAAACAAAACCCCTCTGGGGCCGGGCTTCGGCTCAGGCCCCGGAGGGATGTTTCAGGTGCAGCGGGCCAGCCTGACGGCTGTATGCCCGCGCATCGGCCTGAGGTTGGGCATGACCAGCAGGCAATTCTCATACGGGGTGCGGATTTCTTCACACCCGTCAAATGCCAGAAGAGTTCCTGCTTTTTTAATGACCTCCCCGCTGCGGAAGGGCCTCGCAAAAACAAAGCGGGACGTGCAGGCCAGCACATGATCTGTCACCGTGACCTGCCGGGCTTTCTGGCGGCAGGGGGACCGAAGATTTTTGGGCGAGACGGTGCCCATTTGCTCCAGAAACGTCTGACAGACATTCAGAGCCAGTGTTGCGGCCTCGGGCTGCCAGTGCTGCCCGGCCTCCAGCAGGCAGGCCCGGGCCGTTGTGCGGTTGGAGGCAAAGCGCACATAGTCAATCAGCCGGGGGCCTTCTTCATGCCCGCTATCCTGCACAATAAGAGGCGGGGGCGGCTGGAAGGCGGCGAGTGCCGTGGCCAGCGCACAGCTTTTTTCTGTCAGGCCACTTAAAAAAAGCGGGTCGGCAGGCCAGAGCATGGAGTGCAGGTCCAGCAACGCATCCACTGTATTGAGAATGGGGGCCACGGCGCGCACGCGCTCCATCTCATAGGATGTATGGGCAGAGGTCATCAGCCCCGGCTCCCACAGGCGGTTCATATCCTCATCAATAAAGCGGGAGAGGGTGGGGCGGGCCGGATCGAATCGTGCAAAAGCTGCCAGATTGAGAAAAATCAGAGTGAGGCGGCCGCGTTCCGGGCGCACGTCCTGCCTCAGCAGATGAGCCAGCGCGCAGGCCCCGCTATATTCATTGCCGTGCATAAGGGCGGTGATGGCAACATGGGGGCCGGGGTGAGAGGCTTCAAAATGATAAGCGCCGGGAATCCCGCAATTACCCTCCTGCCAGCGGCTGAGGTCAGGTGGCGGTAAGGCGATTTCAAACTGCGGCAGCGGAAGCTGGGGCGGCGGTAGTGTTTCTGAAAGCGTACGAAGACGGATGCGTCCCTGTTGCGTGCTCTGGCGACGGGACGCACAACTCATGACGAAACCCAGCCTGTTATGGGGTTTGGCAGGGGGGCGCTTTCGCCAGATGAGGGGGTAAGGCACAGCATGGCGAGGGAAGTATTATCTCCCTTGGCTCATGCTGCAATCCCGTCGCTCTCAGGACTCGCCGGCAAGGGTCACAATGCTGGGATGTTTGCGGGAGGTATCGTTACGGAACCCGTCACGCAGCCCGGCAAGCATGAGTGTCCGGATATGCGGGACTGTCCGGTTTTTCCAGTAGAGTTTCAGAATACTGAGCAGCAGCAGGGGGGCAAAAGGCAGAAACAGGCCGCCCGCAATTTTTTTGTAAAAAAGAATCCTGTTCCGCACGATGTAGTAAATTTTCCATCGGTTGCGCGCAAAGCTGACGGTGGTCTTGCAGTCATGGTTAAAACGAACGGCGGGAACAAACAGGATTTTGCGGCCCAGACAGCGTAATTTCCATGCGTAGAGGGTATCATCCGCGTAGATGAACAGGTCCGTCTGCGGCAGGCTCAGCGGGCCGCGTACCAGATCAGAGCGGACAAAAAAGCCGACAAAAGAGGCGTAATCAACCGGCAGAGGTTTGCTTTGCCGGTAGCTGGATGGGTCAATGGCAAACGTGGGTTTGCGGCTTTTGAGAAGGCGCAGGAGGTCGCGCCCGCTGGTAAAGGGGTTCAGGCCGGGGCGATTCATGTCACAGACCGCGCCACCGGGGAAATAGACCGCAGCGGCCACGCCGCCCACCGCAGGGGGCAGAGGCAGGGACTGAAAAACGCTCAGGGCGTCAGGCTGCGGCCAGGCATCATCATCAAAACAGACCATCCATTCACAGTCTGTATGGTGCGCAGCATACTCCATGCCCCGTGCAAACCCACCGGCGCCCCCGCTGTTGATGGTTTCATGCAGGCAATGCAGGCGCGGGTCTGTCTGGGTTTCCAGCCAGTCCTGTGTGCCATCCTGACTGGCGTTATTCACCACCACCACGGCTGAAAACTTCTGGGCAAGCGTGTGGTCCAGAACCGTTTTCAGTATGGCCAGCCGGTTACAGGTGACGATAACGGCTGCCACCGTGCACGGCGTGTGTCCTGCCGGAGCGGAGGGGGGCTGGGGCATGCGGGTTTACAGCGCCTGTTTGAGGCGGGACGCCACGCCGGACAACGGCCTGCGCAGCGGGCGGGGGAGCAGATGCCAGCCACGTGTCAGCACACGGCGCAGCAGGCTGTGGCGGAAGGGGGCCGGGTCATCTCCCGGTCCGGCCTCACCATTAAAGACGGATTCATACCAGAACGTTCTGCGCAGGAAGTACCAGTAGAAAAAGCTCAGCGGTGCGCGCCGGTTGTTCCAGGGTTTGGCTTCATACCCGGCGTAATGCACAATTTTGGGGTCCTTGAGGTCTTCAAGAACCTTGGCGCGCCAGTCGGCATTCAGGTGCGGGAAGATCTCGCGGATACTGTTCACGCAGTTCCAGGACGTATCCAGCATTTTCACTTTGCCGATCAGATATTTGTTCAGAATATCCTGATCAAGGAACCAGTAGCGCCGGTTGCTGAGGTCTTTGATGGCAGCGTCGGAAATGTTGGCGGCCCGGAAGGCGTCAAGGTCAAACAGGATCACGCCCGCCTGAAAATACGCATCGCCCCGGCCTTGCAGGCCCAGATACGCGCTCAGATACTGGCTGGCGGGCAGGGCACCCGTTTCTTCCATGGAGCGGATCCCGGCCTTCACGAAGTTCTTCATGATCAGGTCAGGCGTAGCCCCAATGACGGCGCCGTTCAGAGGGGTGTCCCACAGGCGGCACAGGTCGGCCAGAACAATGGTGTCACAGTCAATATAGAGGGCGCGCGTATGGTTTTGCAGAAGCTGGCCCAGCGAGAGCCGGTAGAACGTCGCCGGTGAAAAATGCATATGCGTGCTGATGCCGCGATACATATGCTGGCAGTCCAGAAAGGTCAGGCTGCCTTTGCTGGCAGGCAGGCCCATATGGAACTGCCGCCGCAGAAGATTGCGTTTGAGCGGCGGGATGCCGCCATCCAGCACAATCAGGTCCAGAAAGCGGTCAGGATTGAAGGACGCCTTGATGGATTCCAGCAGGGCGGCCAGATGCGGCACAAAGTTCTCATCCGCCGCCGTAACAAGGGTGACAGCATTTGCCGCTGGCGCCGCAGGGCTTTTGGGAAGGACAACTTCCTTCCCGGTTTTGGTATTTTCAAAAAAGCAGCGCGCGCGTTCAATCACGCCCGTTTTAGGCACATGCGGCGATGCCATGAAGACATTGAACAGCCGTTCCCCCAGATAGCCGTAAATGCGGCGTGCCTGAGCGGAATAATTGGTCAGATCGGCTTTGCGTTCCACTTCTGACAGAATGGCAAAGAGCCACGCGCAATAGGTGTCAAACAGGTCCCGCCGGAAGACAAAGACGTTGGTGAAATACCCTTCATCCGCTGCCATGACCGTATCAAACGCGGGCAGATCATCGGGATACAGGTCGGCAATGACGGACCGCGTCAGCGCGAGGTCATGCGCGAAGTGGTAATCGGCTTCCACATAATGCTGATAGAAGGATGTGAAGCCGACATTCCGCACAGACCATTTCTCGGGAAGAATGGCGCAGGCGTCCGGTGTGTTTTCAATCGTCTTACGGACCGTGGCGGCGTTCAGGCCCATCTGTTTGAGGGTCTGTGGCGTCATGTCCGGCAGAGGGATACAGCCGAACTGGTCAGTCTTCAGCCCTGTGCAGGCAAAGTCCAGAAAGCGCCGGTAATGCATGAAGCCGATCCATGCGGCATCCGGGTCATTTTTCCAGGCCCAGTAGAGTGCTGTCAGCTCACAATATTCCCGGTTTTTGCTGGAAATATTGTCACCGGTATCATCCCCGCGCATTGGCAGAGTGGTGCTGGCAAGCGCACGACCAACCTGAATAGGGCGGAAGACATCATCTTCAAACGCAATGCCCGCAGCATGATGGCAGACATAAATATGAACCGGGCCTAAGCCGGGCTGGCTGGCGCTCATCGGGCGTTCTCTGTGCAGATCATGGCGCTATGGTCCACTCTTTTGGGGCCGTGTTCAAGAGGCAGATGGGCGGCGGGGGGCAGGTTTTCCGCTGCGTGGTGCGCGGGGTGCGGCGTCCTGCCCAGAGACGTCCTTTCCTGTGGCGTCCGGCAAAGCCTGATCCTGTGAGAGAATACGCAGGCGCACCGAGGCCCCGAGTTCAATCTGCCGGAGCTTCTTGCGT
Organism: Drosophila nigromelanica; assembly: GCA_004149465.1. NCBI lineage: Eukaryota > Metazoa > Arthropoda > Insecta > Diptera > Drosophilidae > Drosophila > Drosophila nigromelanica. The sequence goes on along the minus strand of SCDS01001342.1, from coordinate 8,711 downwards.
TCCGCCGCCGCGCAGAGTGTCAGGGCAGAGCCGGTCTGGCCTGCGCGGCCTGTGCGGCCAATACGGTGCAGATACGCTTCCGGCTGATCCGGCGGGTCATAATTCACCACGGTTTTCACGGCAGGCAGGTCCAGCCCGCGTGCCGCAATATCGGTTGCCACCAGTACCATAAGTTTGCCTTCGGTATAGCTGGCGACGGTCGCGTTGCGCTGCGCCTGAGACAGATCGGCATGCAGAGGGGCTGCCTGAATACGGGCTTTTTTAAGGGTGGCCGCCAGAAGGTCCGCTTCCGCTTTGGTTTTAACAAAGACAATGGCGCGGTTGGTGCGGTCGCGCATAAAAAACTGCCGCAGGAAGCCGGTTTTCTGCGCGGGTTCCACAAAGACTGCGCCCTGACGGATCGGCCCGCGTTTTTCAGCAGACCGGGTAATCCGGATCTCTTCGGGCCGCCGCAGAAGCTGCTGCACGGTCTGTTTCAGTGTATCTGGCAGGGTGGCGGAAAAGAACAGCGTCTGCCGGACAGGCGGCAGAAGGCTGACAATGGCTGCACTTTCCTCAAAAAACTCAGGGGAGAACAGGCGGTCCCCTTCATCCATCACGACACGGGTACAGGAGGCGAGCAGAATTTCTCCACCATCGGCAAAGTCCAGCAGGCGTCCGGGGGTGGCAATCAGCACACGCGGGCCATCATGCAGCAGGCGCTCGGCCTGATGCGCGCGGTCCGCACCGCCATAGAGCGGGATAACCGCAATGCTGCCGGCTTTCTGGCGGGAGTTATCGGCTTTCAGGCCCAGACAGGTTCTGAAAACGCGGGCCGTCTGCAAGGCCAGTTCCCGCGTCGGGACCATGACCAGCACGTCCTGCGCGCGTTTGCTTTCCAGAAGCTGTTGCAGCATGGGCAGGGCATAGGCGGCCGTTTTGCCCGTGCCCGTAGGGGCAATGGCCAGAATATCTTTCCCGGCGAGGGCTGCTGGAATGGCGGCCTGCTGGATGGGGGTTGGCTCTTCCATGCCAGCCTGTGCGGCCCATGTGCACAAAGACGGCAGAAGGCCCATTGCCTCAAAGCTGTTGGACATGCTGTGTGGTATCCGTCCTGACCGGGTGTGAAACGAGAAAAAGCAGGGGAGCCTGATGGCTGAAGACGTATATGCCGGAAAGGTGCCGGGTTCAAACCCTGTCTCTGCTCTGGTGGTGGGGGAAGATTTTGCCGGCATGCGCTCTCAGGCGCTCGGGCTGGCAGGCCGTGCGGGGTGGGAGAGCTGTTTTGAAGCGGTCAGCCCGTCCCGTCTGGCGCGGCTGATGCTGGCCGGACCGCAGGTTCTGGCCCGGCCTTTCCTCCGCACGGCTTCCGGGGCGCGGCTGGCAGGCATGGCTGATCTGGCGCGGGCGGATGTGGTGATCAGCATTGGTGGTAAAGGGGGGGCAGTGGGTGCTGCTTTGCGCGCACCGGGGCGTCGGCCTGTGGTGCAGGTGCAGAACCCGCGCCAGTCTCTGGACCGGTTTGATCTGATTGTGGCCTGTGAGCATGACGAGATTACCGGCCCCAATGTTCTGCTCGGGCGTACAGCCCTGCACGGTCTGACGCCGGAGGTGCTGGCACAGGCCCGTGCGCACTGGGCCCCCCGGTTTGCGGCTCTGCCGCGCCCGCTCATTGCCGGGCTGGTTGGTGGTTCCAACGGGCGTTTTACATTTGGTGTGCCGGAAGCGCACCGGCTGGGCACGCTGCTGGCGGGGGCCGTAACGGCGCAGGGCGGCAGTCTGATTGTCACCCCCTCCCGCCGGACGGACCCGGAGGCTCTGCGGGTGCTGACTGAACTGGTGGAAGGAGCCGGAGGCAGGGTCTGGAACGGGGAGGGCGATAACCCGTATCAGGGGCTGGTAGCCTGTGCGGATACGCTTGTGGTGACGATGGATAGCGTCTCCATGGTGTCCGAAGCGGTGGCCGGGTCAGCTAGCGTGTTCGTTTTTCCTCTGCCGGGCCGGTCCCGTCGCATTACCCGCTTTTTGCAAGGGCTGGAAGCCGCCGGGCGTATTCGTATGCTGGAGCCGGAAAGCCCGGCACGGAGACTGACGCCGTGGGTTGCGGCTCCGCTGGATGATACGCCGGAGCTTGTCGCGGAGATGCACCGTCGGCTGGGATTCTAGGAGCTGTGTTTCGCAGATCGGTCAGTGACTTCCAGCCCGTGGGCGCTTAAGAGAAACAGGCAAAGCAGAACCAGAGGAAAAGCCATGAACAAGCAGCAACCCGGTGGCGTGGTGTTCAGAACCCTTGTGCAGATTAATGCCGGACGGTCCTTTCTGGCCAATCTGGGTGGTTTTGTCTGCGTGGCCTTTATGCTGGGCCTTGCCAATATTTTTTGTCGGGGTGTGCTGCATACCGACCTGATGTTTGAACTGCGGCTGCTGATTGTTGCTGTTGCGCTGTATTTCTTTGTCCCGCCGCTTGTCCTCTGGCTGTGGACGGGCCGGACCTCCGATACGCAGTAAATAAAGTCTGAAAGCCGCCGCTCTTTTTGTTGCCCGTGCTGTCTGCCCGGCAGGCGGAGGGGTAGGAGCCGCGCGTTATCCGTGCTTTAGGACAGCACCATAACAACGAGGTTGATTATGGATAGTAATGTTAAGTGCCCCAAATGCAGTTCCGCCTATGCGTATCAGGATGGCGCATTGTGGATCTGCCCGGAGTGCGGGCATGAATGGAGCCAGCAGGATCAGGCCGCAGACGCGGACGGTGCGGACGGCGTTGCAGAAATCCGGGATGCGAACGGCAATGTACTGGCGGATGGAGATACTGTGACCGTGATCAAGGATCTGAAGGTCAAAGGATCATCTCTGGTGGTCAAAGGCGGCACGAAAGTAAAAGGCATTCGCCTGACAGATGGCGGGGACGGGCATGATATTGCCTGCAAGATCCCCGGGATCGGCGCCATGAACCTGAAATCTGAATTTGTGAAGAAGTCCTGAGGTCAGGGCGGGGCAGCCCGCCCTTTTTAAACCCAGATTGTTCCAAGCAGAATGAGCGTCCCGACAATCAGGGCGGCCATATGCCGCATGACATGCTCCGGCGAGTCCGGCGGCAGTACCAGATAATACTGAACGCAGTAGGCCATCAGCGCGCAGCCGATAATCACCAGAATGATGCGGACAATCGGGAAGGAAGAAAAATCACGCGGGTCAAGCTGCATGGTGTGGTTTTCTCCCTTCGGGCGCTGATCTTTGCGTTATGTGCCTGAAAAAGCCGATGCCGGGTAGCCTTGCGCGAACAGGGCTGTCCTGAGAGACGTCTGGTTGATCTGGGCTGCAATGGCTTTGCGCACGACCGGCTTGGCGTGGAAGGCCAGCCCCAGTCCGGCTTTTTTCAGCATTGGCAGATCATTCGCGCCATCCCCGATGGCTAGTGTTTCCGCGACGGGAATATCGCGCTCGGCCGCCAGACGCTCCAGCAGGGCCAGCTTGGTGTCTGGCCCCAGAACCGGGTGGCCGGTTTCGCCGGTCAGAACGCCCTGTGCATCATCGAGCATCAGCGTATTGGCGTGGTCTTCATCAAATCCGCACAGACCGGCTACGCGGGCAGTGAAGAAGGTGAATCCGCCGGACACAAGGGCCGTATGGGCCCCGTGGGCATGCATGCTTTTTCCAGCAAAGTGGAGGGGAAGCCTTTGAGCAAAGCCACCCGTTCCCGCAGAGCCGTGGCAAAATCCAGCTCACCATTCATGGAGCGGGTGGTAATGGCGGCAATTTTTTCGCCAATGCCTGCGTGAGCCGCCAGATCATCCAGCGTTTCATTCGCGACGATGGTGCTGTCCATGTCAGAGACCAACAGGCGTTTGCGTCGGCTGGCCTGATGTGTCAGGACCGCATCAATTGCCCGGCCTTCCAGCGCAGCATGCAGGGCAGGCAGGCGCTCCGCTGCTGTGGCGGGGCAGGGGATATCCACCGCTTCTTCCGGTGAGAGAAGGGTGACGTCCCGTGCGCCGTCCAGCGTATCGCGCGCAAGGGCGATGGTGGCGTTATCAAGGGTGGTGGCGTCGCGTTGTGCGACAAGTGTCAGAACAAAGCTCATCATTTCAGATCGGTGTGTGACAGGAATGCCTGCATGAAGCAAGCGGAAGACCAGACAACCCAACCCGCAGCCCTGATCCCTCCAGCCCTGATTATTGCCGGCCCGACCTGCTCGGGCAAATCCGCTCTGGCGCTTGCCGTGGCGCGGGAATTGGGTGGTACGATTATCAATGCGGATTCCATGCAGGTCTACCGGGATCTGCATGCGCTGACAGCGCGCCCGAGTGCCGCGGACGAGCAGAGCGTGCCGCACCGGCTTTATGGGGTTCTGCCTGCGGCGGAAAAAGGCAGCGTGGCCTGGTGGCGTACGCAGGCACTGGCCGCCATGCAGGAGGCATGGGCTGCTGGCCGCCTGCCTATTCTGTGCGGCGGGACGGGCATGTATCTGCGTGCCCTGACAGATGGTCTGGCGGAAATCCCGGACTGTGGGGAAGCCGCCCGGACGGAGGCCCGCAGGCTGGTGGCGGAAGAAGGGGCGCCCGCCGTGCATGCCAGACTGGCTGAGGTTGACCCGGATATGGCCGCGCGCCTGCAACCGGTTGATGCGCAACGTGTCTCTCGCGCGTGGGAAGTGTGGCGCGGCACGGGGCGCAGTCTGGCGTGGTGGCAGGCTCAGCCGGGGCTCCCGCCTGCGCCGTGCCGGTTTGTGGCGGTGCGCCTGCTGCCGCCCCGGCCAGACCTCCGCGCCAGAATCGCTTTGCGGTTTGAGGCCATGATGCAGCAGGGCGCGGTGGATGAGGTGCGCGCTTTGTTAGTACAAAAACTGGACCCTGCTCTGCCTGCCATGCGGGCGCACGGTGTGCCGGAACTTGCGGCCATGCTGCGCGGCGAGATCCCGGAAGAGGAGGCAATCCGCCTCGCGACCCTTGCAACTGGCCGTTATACGCGGCGTCAGGCGACGTGGTTTGCGCATCACGCGCTGACACAATCTGGTCTCACATATGATCTTGATATGTGCATGCCGGATTTTGAGAAATTTTCGGAAAGAAAATGGCACGAAATTATTTCTTTTATTCTTTCCGGGATTGACGCTGGTGCGCAGGTTCCCTAAAGATGCGGCCCAGCCCCTTCCACGGGAGAACAGGATAAGATGACACCGCAGACCGCCTCCTCAGCACCCGATGCACAGAAACCGCAGACCCTTCCGGGCGCGGAAGTGCTTATGCGCGCGCTAGATGAGCAGGGTGTGGAGGTTATTTTCGGCTATCCCGGCGGTGCTGTGCTGCCGATTTATGATGCCCTTTTTAAGCAGAACCGTATCCGCCATGTGCTTGTCCGGCATGAGCAGGCGGCTGTGCACGCAGCGGAGGCCTATGCCCGCTCCACCGGCAAGGTGGGTGTTGTGCTGGTCACTAGCGGCCCCGGTGCGACGAATGCCGTCACTGGTCTGCTGGACGCGCTGATGGATTCCATCCCGCTGGTCTGCCTGTCCGGGCAGGTGCCGTCCTCCCTGATTGGCAATGATGCGTTTCAGGAAGCGGACACCACAGGCATTACCCGCCCGGTGACCAAATACAATTATCTGGTGCGCCGCCCGGAAGACCTTGCCCCGGCAGTGCATGAGGCCTTTACCATTGCCCGCTGATGCACCGTATGTTGCCGCCAGCCAGACCCAGATGCGCGTTGCCAAAGGCACGGCAGAGCCGGACCGTGAGGCCGTAAAACGTGCGGTTGCCGCCATGAAAAAGGCGCGTCGTCCGCTGTTCTACACCGGGGGCGGCGTGATCAACGCTGGCCCGGAAGCGTGTGAAAATCTGCGCAGGCTGGTCAGGCTGACGGGCTTCCCCATTACCTGCACGCTGATGGGCTTTGGGGCTTATCCGGGGAATGATAAGCAGTATCTGGGCATGCTGGGCATGCACGGCATGTATGAGGCCAATCTGGCAACCCACGGTTGCGATGTTCTGATTGCGCTGGGCAGCCGGTTTGATGACCGCGTGACGGGCCGGGTGGATGCGTTCTCCCCTGACTCTTTCAAGATCCATGCGGATATTGATGCCTCCCAGATCAACAAGATCATCCCTGTTGATCAGCCGATTGTGGGTGATGCCGGGCGCATTATCGAAATGATGATCGAAGAGTGGGAAAAAGAACCCGCTTATGCGCATCAGGCCGACTTGGCGGCCTGGTGGGAGCAGATTGAGGCGTGGCGTGCGCTCAACTGCCTGCGGTTCTCGCAGGATCAGGCACCGGACGCCGTTATCAAACCACAGCAGGCCATCCGCCGGATTTATGAACTGGCGCGGGAGACAGGCCGGGATACGTATGTCTCAACGGAAGTCGGGCAGCATCAGATGTGGGCGGCGCAGTATTTCCGGTTTGATGAGCCGAACCGCTGGCTGACGTCTGGCGGTCTGGGCACCATGGGCTATGGCCTGCCTGCCGCCGTGGGCGCGCAGATTGCGCACCCGGACGCACTGGTGCTGGATATTGCCGGTGAGGCCTCCACCCTGATGAATATTCAGGAACTGGGCACCATCGCGCAGTATCGTCTGCCGGTTAAGCTGTTCATTATCAACAACCACTATATGGGCATGGTGCGCCAGTGGCAGGAACTGCTGCACGGCTCCCGCTATTCCGAAAGCTATAGTGACGCCCTGCCGGATTTTGTAAAACTGGCGGAAAGCTTCCACGCGAAAGGCCTGCGGGCAACGCGCATGGAGGAACTGGATGATACCATTCGTGCCGCCCTTGAGCATGATGGTCCGGTGGTGGTGGATCTGTGCGTGACGGAAGGGGAAAACTGCTTCCCGATGATTCCCTCAGGTGCGGCCCATAATGAGATGATCCTTGGCCCGGAACAGGAAGGACGCGACGCGAAAGTCACGCGTGAGGGCATGATGCTCGTCTGATCGTCCTCCCTTTCTCCTCTGTCGTGTGAGGCACACGGCGTGTTCTGGCGTGTTTTCAGGAAGTTTTTCAATGCAGCAGGAAGCTCCCGGCTCTGCGGTCATCTCTCTTCTGGTCGATAATGAAAGCGGGGCGCTGGCCCGCATTGTCGGCCTGTTTTCCGGCCGTGGCTACAATATCCAGAGCCTGACCGTGGCTCCGGTGGATGAACATGGCGTGCAGTCCCGCGTCAATATCGTCACGACTGGCAGTCTGGCTGATATCCGCCAGATCAAGGCACAGGTAGCGCGTCTTGTGCCTGTCTCCCGCGTGGTGGATCTGACGGCGGAAGGCCCGCATGTGGCGCGTGAGATGGCGATGATCAAAGTCGTCTCCTCCGGCGAACCCCGCACCGAGGCGCTGCGCATTGCGCAGGCGTTCCGCGCGCGGGCGGTGGACACAACCGCTACGTCGTTCGTGTTTGAACTGACAGGCTCCACCGACAAACTTGACAGTTTCATCGAGCTGATGCGTCCGCTTGGGCTGGTTGAGGTCTCCCGTACCGGAGTCGCTGCAATCTGCCGTGGACCCCAGACGATTCAGTCCCTCTGAAGGTGAAAGAGCAGAGCGTGCGCGCTCTGACAGAATAAGGAAGAAAGCAATATGACAATGCGTGTGTATTACGACCGCGATTCCGACGTGAATCTGATCAAATCCAAAAAAGTTGCTGTTATTGGTTACGGCAGTCAGGGCCACGCCCACGCCAACAACATGAAGGACAGCGGCGTTAAGGAGATCGTGATCGGCCTGCGTGAAGGCTCTTCCGCGATTGAAAAGGCACAGCAGGCTGGCTTTACGGTCATGACGCCGGACAAAGCCGCTGCATGGGCTGACGTTGTAATGGTGCTGACGCCGGATGAAGGGCAGGGCGCTCTTTACAAGGACTCTCTGGAAAAGAACCTGAAGCAGGGTGCTGCTCTGGCTTTTGCACACGGTCTGGCAATCCATTTCCGTATTATTGAAGCCCGCCCGGATCTGGATGTGTTCCTGATCGCCCCGAAAGGCCCCGGCCACACGGTGCGTTCTGAATATCAGCGTGGCGGCGGCGTTCCGTGCCTCGTGGCTATCGCGCAGGACAAATCCGGTTCCGCTCTGGATATCGCGCTGTCCTACGCTTCTGCCATCGGCGGTGGCCGTGCAGGCGTGATCGAAACCAGCTTCAAGGAAGAAGTTGAAACCGATCTGTTTGGTGAACAGGCTGTTCTGTGTGGTGGTCTGGTCGAACTGATCCGCGCTGGCTTTGAAACGCTGGTTGAAGGTGGTTACGCCCCGGAAATGGCATATTTTGAGTGCCTGCACGAAACAAAGCTGATTGTGGACCTGATTTATGAAGGCGGTATCGCCAACATGAACTACTCCATCTCCAACACGGCTGAGTATGGTGAATATGTGTCCGGCCCGCGTGTGATCACGCCGGAAACCAAGAAGGCCATGAAAGGCATTCTGACGGATATCCAGAACGGCACGTTTGTTCGTAACTTCATTCTGGAAAACCAGTCCGGCAATGTTGGCTTCAAGGCAACGCGCGCCCGTAACGATGCGCACCAGATTGAAGCGGTTGGCGCAAAACTGCGTGGCATGATGCCGTGGATTGCAAAATCCCGTCTGGTTGACAAAACCAAGAATTAAAAAGCCAGCCAGTTTCTGGGTGTCTTTAAAAAAGGGCCTGCCGGTTTGTTCCGGCAGGCCCTTTTTCTATGGCGCGGGATCACGCTTGCTGAGGCTGTTTGAAAATTTTTGTGCCGACAGACTGGGAAAGCTAT
>SCDS01001341.1:16879-28784 GCA_004149465.1 Drosophila nigromelanica | reverse complement strand
TGATGATGCTGATGTGGTCGATAGGACAAGGGCAATGTGACAAACTGAAATGCAGGCATAAGCCCAGCCCAAATCCGTGCTCAGGCCCCATCTCAACTTGAATGCAATTACATGTTACTTTCTCCCTCTCTTTTTCTCTATTTCCCTTTCTCCATTTCTGTTTTTTTTTTCACAGCATGAAATGCGCTCCCATTAAATAATAAAGCAAGAATATTAAATTTATGTTGGGTCATTTTTATGCGCCTCCCTACAGCTCTGCTCCCCCCTCAACTGCTCCTTTCCAGCCCGTTGCTTCTCTTTCTCTCTCTCTCCCTCTCTCTCTCTCTCTCCCTTTCTGACACTGGCGTCCTCTATCTTTGCCGGACTGTTTGTTTTTGTTGTGACAGGCGCGACATAACAAACTACCGTCATAAATTAAACGCCGCGTCACGGCTTTGTCGGCGACAGGGGCGTGGTCACGGGCGCTGCGTTGAGCTGTCCATTGAGCCGAGGCCGTGTGATAGCATCAGCAACAGCAAGAGCAGCAGCAGCATCAACTTGAATATCATCGCATGTGGCATCAGCCTGCAGCACAAAACGCTTTTGCCCAGCGACGACGAGCATCAAATTGGTAGCCAACAATCTAACACCTGGCTAAAAACATCCACAAGAACAAGAGGTGAGAGTGCTTCAGTGGAAGGTGCACGACTGGTAGATAGCCTGCGTTCCTTATAAAATGTGTATAAAAAAAATCAATAAATTTTTCTTATTTGCTCAAACTTGGGAATGATGGAAATTTATTTACTTCAAAAACAAATTGCAAAACATTATTCACTCAATTTAATCCGGATTGTACTTCAATAAATGACGCTTATGCACCATTATCAGTTGATTATGATTCGTTATTTATTAAAGAAAATTCCGAAAATTAAAAGAGAAACACGCATTCTATCCTGTTCATACCTGTAACATAGCTTTTCTTTTTGACTAAATTCACATCTTACATTTGCCTTCAAATTTCAGTCTTAGCATACCCAACTAAGTGTTCCTAGCTCTCATCATCTGCAAATATGCTAAAAACAAAAATTCTATAAATTGATTCGGTATAAAATCAAACTCAGCCTTGTAAAATTTAATTAAAGTCAATTTTCGTTTGGTAAATGAAAAACAAAGTTGCAGTTTGAAGCTTTTATTTAGTAACATAAGTGCAATATACCCCTCTTCTTGCACATATACAGGGTATACCGATTGCCGAGGCCCTAGCTAATGCTAATGCTGAAGATGTAGCTGTAACTGTAGCTGTAGCTGCGGCAAATCCCAGAGTGCGCTAACCGCAGGCAATTTTCTCATTAAGCTCAGGCGCATTTAAATGAAACTGAATTAGTAATGCGAAGAAACCAACCGAGGCGAAGGTGAAGTGAAGCAGCAGCAGCAGCAGCAGCTGAGCAACTGTTGCCGTCGCCAGTAGTTGCCCGCCCCCCGCTCTCCTCTCCCCGGAGGGCATCCATTGGGCGCGATGCTGACTCGCTGATGGATTCCCCAGGCGGGCGTGCGACTTTGAAAGCGAAATAATTGCCTATGGGGCTCCAGCGACACCTGTCGCGCAGCTGCCTGCCAAGTGGTAGCACCCTCCCCCGCTACCTAAATACCTCCACGCCTTGCTTTGCGTTTTGTTTTTACTTAAAGCGCGCGCCAAAAAGTAGGCTAGAAACACAAAATTGCCTGGCAAATGTGGGCGGCGTGCAGATTTTGATTTATGCCTGCCAGGCAGATTTGATACGATGTTGCCCCCCCTCCCATCCCCGCTTCAGTGAGTCAGCTGTCGTGCCCCGCCCACTGGCCTACTTTGCATTTGACTTGTAGGCAATATTTATCACCTTGACACTAGACTATTTGGCAGCGACACGCTCCGCCTCTAATAGATTAAGTTCGTTTTGTCATTTGCCGCCTCCAGGGCCGCTGCTGTCTATGCAGGGTGGTGGGCGTGGCAGGCAACACCCTCAGAGAGATTCGTTAGCTCGTAAATTCACCAGGCAGTTCATAAATGTTGCCTACTTTGTTGTTAAGGTAAAGATACCATCTGAATTGGATAATATCCGCCAGAGGAGAATTTAATTTATTTAACTGCAAAGTACTTTTAATGCAATTGGATGAGAATGAGAGATGTCCCTTTGATAACATTAAATTATACCACTATATCGCAAATGAGATTTCCTGAATCATTCAAGAATTCAAAAAAGAATGGAGAACAAGGAGATATCAGATATACTTATGCTATATTCTTTTTGAAAAATATTATCTGGGGAATTTCAGATTTCTTCGTACTTCTATTTTCTTGAAATTTCGCCTCAAATTAAAACCTAATTGTTTATCTAATCAAAAATGTTCTCTTAATTATTTATAATAACTAGCAAATTTTAAGCCAGAAAATTTTAACCGAACCTTGAACTAAACCAGTTGCCAAAATATAACCTTTATTTAAACACATTTTTGTTTTGTAAATTAAATGTCCTATTTCTATTTTAGTTGTAAACCACTTTACAAATGGCTAATTGGAATTGTTTGGCCAACCCATCAAAAACTCGAAACCAATTAGATTTTCTAAATTTATTGCCTCAACTGCTTGACAACTTCGACTTATTGCCAAATCAGCTTGTGTTCGTTGTGGCTAATATTGTTGTTCTAACAGTTGTTGTTGTTGACAACCAAAAGTCAATTTCGTATGCCATCAACGACACCCAATAAACCCCAAATATATATATAGAGAGAATGGGGGGGGGGGGGGGGCGAAACACAACAAACTTTTTGGGCATTACACAAAAGCCAAAGTGAAGTAACCAAGTGACCCCAAAATGGACCATTCAATGCATTACCAGCTACTTGCGCCCCCTCGCACGCAGCAACAATTCACTCCCCCACACATACACAAACATGCACACACACACACACACATATATATACACAAGCGCGCCACAGAACAAAGTAAAAACGTTTACAACTTTTTAGATTAGATTAGTTTGCTAATAACAATTAGTATTTGTATTTTATGCACTGGTCAACTTGTCTATCTCGCTCTATCTCTCTCTCTCTCTCTCTCTCTCTTGCGCTCTGTGTCAACACCCCCGCAGAACATATTTGCCCCTCTATCTATCCCACGCAAGCATTGTTATTCTGCTTGTTTGTATGCTCTTACCAAGGGTATTATAAGTTTATAACAAAGTTTGTAATATTGTATTTAGACTGAAATGCAGAATAAAAATTAAGAAAAATAGCCATGAAAAAAAGTCGTTACTTATAAAAAATTCGGCCCATATGACAGCATATCACTTTTTTAAATGTGTTAGACCAAATCCTGAGCAAAATATATTCCTATAAAAATCGGTTTAATTATGTTAATTTTATAATTTTGAGCCATGTTTTGCTTGAGATTTTTTACGTTAGCAAAACTGGCTTTTACTGAATACAGAGTATATAATAGTCGGGTAATACCAATTTTACCACTCTTACTATTGCGTTTTATTGTCATTAGCAAATGAAGTTAAAACAAAAATGGAAGAGAGGTGGGAGAGGGACGGTTGTTTTGGGCCATGCACAATATGTTGGCCATAAAAGTTCAATGGAATTGCTGGCAAAGTTTTTGGCCAACGACTCGATAGACATGGATTTGTGTGCGCCTGATTTATAATGACTTTATTTTGTGTGTTCGCAGCGACTCGAATGGCGCTGAGGAGCCGCAGCTGGAGTTGGAGGCCATCAAATGCGAGCCGGAGGCAATGGCGATGGACACCAGCACAGTGGATGCGGAGCTGGCCAAGGATCAGCCCGATCCGGACAACATTAAAATGTTTGTCGGCCAAATACCCAAGAACTGGACTGAGGCCAAATTGCGTTGCCTGTTCGAGCAGTTTGGACGCGTCCACACGCTGAATGTGCTGCGCGATAAGGTCACATCGATTAGCCGAGGTGAGTGTACGCATATAAATGTGCGGATTGATGGGAACTGGAGGGGGGAACCTACTCAATGAATTTTTACTATGCCCATCAATTTGAGGCGCACCCTTTTAAGCTCAGGCTGGATTCTGAACATTAACATCAAGTAATATGATTATGGCGAGCGCACAACAACATTAAGGCCAACACCTACTACGACCCAAGCCCAGGTGGTAAACTCCACTTTTTCTGCCTGCTTTGCACAGCTCAGTCGGTAATTGGCCATAATTGCCAGACACACACACACACAAAGTTTGGTTAATTCTATTTGGGTATTTGAATAATTTGCGCATTTGCTTGCAAACTTTTATGAAAGGTTGAAATTGTATTATGCATATTTATGGCCATGCGTGCGGCAGCCTCTCAATGATCGGATATATATATACTTGTAGTAGCTGCTTTCCCTCTTATTATATGAGCAGATTAGGCTTATAACACAACAAGAGTTGTTGGACCAGAAAAAGGCGATTACAGTTGATGTTGGCTAGTTGTGGCTTAAGACTACAGTGGAATCATAAATATATGATTTAGTATCAATCGATTCATGCGACTTTATACTCCATTTATATCAAGATTTATGGAGAAATAGATAAAATAGTCAAGTCAAAAGTATTTTCCATCAATCCACCATGTCCACTTATCAAGCGATTTTATATATTTAATACATAAAATTATAGTTAAATTGTTATCTATTTTATTTAATATCTTATCGATATTCATGCGACTTTATACTCCATTTATAACAAGATTTATGGAGAAATGAAAAAAATAATCAAGTCAAAAGTATTTTCCATCAATCTTTCAGGTCCACTTATCAAGCGATTTTATATATTTAATACATAAAATTATAGTTAAATTGTTATCTATTTTATTTAATATTTAATCGATATGAACACAGACATGTCATCCAGCTCAGGCAATTTGTTATCGATTAATATCAGCATATTTTTATTTATAATATAGAAACATATATGCTACTGACTACGTTTGAGATTTTTCGAAATATTTTCAACATGTTCACGCTCATGTTATCGATCATTTTATGCATAACTATTACCTGACACATTGTACATGTATTTGAACAACTCTAAGGTAAGCATAGATATCGATTATAAGCAATCATCGATAGGTAGTTAAGAAAACCAAAATATTTAGAAGATTCGTGTTTTTTAATCAAAATCGTGTCGGCTTATCGATTGTGTATTATTAGCTTTTCTTTCAATACAATAAAAGCAAAATAATCCGATTGTTTTACTACCAGTATGAGTATATATTTTTGTGGTTACTTGTGTGTTGTCCGATAAATCATGATAAAGCACGTAAAAACTGTGGGCAGCAGCTGCCATTAGCCATATAAATTTATACATTGTCTACTATTATATGCCACCCACATTAAGTATAAGTATGTCCCACAATCATAATATCTGCATGGCTCGCTTGATGCGCTCGTCTCTCGTCCCACCAATAAACATTTACCGTATACGTTAAAATGCCTGAACAAAAATAAAAGTCTGTCGCATGCCAAAAGTTTGTCCCAAGCATGATATATATGTATATATAGAACTATACCCAAAAAAGTAAAAAATAATAATAATAATAAGCATAAAAAAGTATGCTAAGTATATTCAAAAACTCGTCTTTGGCGTCCTTGTAACATAGTTTGTGCCATTGTCTATCAATTTTTTTTCTTACTTTGTTATCGACTTGCCTATATTTGTATCGATTTGTATCGATTGTTTCGTTCTGTTTCGTTGACAGGGTGCTGTTTTGTCACCTACTATACGCGCAAGGCGGCATTGCGGGCCCAGGATGCGCTGCACAATATCAAAACGCTGGATGGGGTAAGTACAAGAAGGCCAACAAGAAGGGACTACCCCTACTATATATGTAGCTAGCATTATGTAGCGCTTTGACTTGCTCGTTTCTTTTTTTCGTTCTGTATGTGTATGTACGTGTTTCGTATGTATGTATGTATATGTGTATGTTTATGTATGTGTGCGTTTTTATTTTAATTTTTTTTCGGAGTTCACCTCGTCAAATTTGATATGCCGCTTGCTAAATAATGCAGCTTGAGAAAATCAACCGGTGCCGCAAAATCGATCGATCGAATGACATAGTTTTCCATCACAAACATATTTATATATATAGACATGTATGTGTACCTCAAAATTTTCTAATAGCCTAGCAGCCATTACATATGCACACACATACACACACACTTCATAGTTTTTGGGAGGTGGGTAGGGGTGGGTGTGGCTGGTAGCAAAATTGCTTTGTTGGTGTGTGGCCAACACAAATGTAATCATCAGTCAATTAGTGGATTCAATTATTGGGGACAATCTCATTGTTAACGTATTAAATGAAGCGTTCACGCACAGGCAAACACCGAAAAGGGACTACCCCTACTACCCCAAAATAGAGACCTATATGTATGGGGAAATATATATATGGTATATATATCTGGCTAGCTGGCAGCCTTCCAGTTAGCTGCTTCATTTACATATTCAAATTGTTAATGGAAAACCCAATGGCACTAAAACGAGAGAGAGACCTGCACATTTTCAAAACATGGAAGAGAAGGAGGGGGAGGGGGCGGTGTCTCCAACAGGCAAATGACGCCACGTGTGTAATTGTCAAAATAATGACCAAGGACCAACTGTATATACACGTATATATAGCTATGTAGCTATAGCTAAAGCTATATATATACAGTTACGCGCTTTGTTTGTATAAGTAAGTGTCCAGCTATGCATGTGTGTGTGTGTGTGTGTGTGTGTGTGTGTGTATGTGTGTGGGCATGTCTGATCCTTTAATGCATTTGGCAGGCTGCCTGTCCAACCACCAAGCTCACCCACATCCTCAACTTCATCGTGGTCTGTTGCTGCTGCGAGTGTGCAGCAGCTACTTAATTTACCTGAAATAATCGATAGGTAAACAGACGTTAAAACGTCGGCATTTTCACACAAACACACACGCATACACACACACACACAAGGAGGGCAGGTGCACATGTGTGCGTGATCCCAACTTGTCAACGGCTTCAATAAATATTTTGTTTTGAAGTGACCATTTCTCTATATACAGACAACTGGGCGCCTGTTTGTGTGTGTGTGTACGTGTGTGTGTGTGTTCGTGTGTAAGGGGGAATTAAGTGGCCTGGCAGCATTTTTGGTCAGTTTTATTTTTCCTGTTTTCTTTTTGTCGTTTTGTGGGACACGTGTGAAAAGACGCAGTTGTGACGCACTTGAAATGGCCGGAAAAGTGATTACACTGTAAAATTGTGGAAATGCGAAACAATTTTTGTAGCTGCCCAAAAGTATGCATTGTTTTTTAAGTAACGCCGTTGAATTTGAAAAAAGAGAGGTTGGAGAATGTAGCGAAAAACATTTAAAAAGTATAAATGTAAGTGAAAATTGGGCTTTAAGTTTTATTTCACTGAATATTTTTTCGCTTCAGTTTTAAGTTTCTTTTTTGGAGTAATATTAAAAAAATATATATTAATATAGGAATTGTTCGGAAATGCAGTGTTATAAAAAAAAGTTTATTAAATAAAAATTGTTAAATTCCTTTTTTAAATTTTCTTTTCCAAATACCTTTCAATAATCTTTATCTTTTGAAAAAACGCATTAATCAAAATTGAGTAGACGACATTTGTCTTCTTTCATTAATTTTTAATTCGTTCCTGTTTACTTGTATCTTATAAAAATGCACATTGTGATTTTAATATTTTGTAATATAATATCTCAGGTATCTGAATGTTTCTTGCAGTGCACTGCAAGGCTAAGGCTTCCTCCACCCTCCTCGCTCCTTCTTTCTACTTCCCTTTCAGCTTGTCAAACCCATCAACTCACAATATTTTCATAGCTAATTGACAATTTGAACAGCAATCACACATGAAATATTCCAGCACCAATAAAAAAGGAAAATACATAGAAAAGTAGTGAAAATAAATATATAACAACTTGAATGCAAATCGTTTTATAGTCCAAATGTCATTAAAGTGAAAAGGGTAGCATTTTTAGTCAGATCGCAAATGAAAGCAGAGGCTTAGACAAATGGACAGCCAACTTAAATGGGAGGGGGCACTGGGAAAAGAACATCGGCAGCAGCAGCAGCGACGTCCTGGACAGGCCACTTAACTCATTCAACTGTCAATTTTGAATAATAGAGCAGGAAAATGACGCAACAATGTGCGAGTGTGTTGCAAGTCCGAGGGGATGGGGGAAGGGCCGTAGCTGAGCCAATGACATTTTCTCGTAATTTGTGCAAAGCTTTCTGGCCAGGCAGCCGGATGACAGCAGTCCAGATAGGCCGACCAGGCTGAAAGGGGGTGGATGGATGGATGTCAAACAGACGCTGAGCAGCAATTCAAGTTCTTGAGCATTTCATTCAATTTCAGCACAACAGTCACTCATTCCATCAGTCAGTCATTCATTCAGCCACTCATTCATTGATTCACTTAGTGCAGCTCCCTGTCGTCGTTCAGACAAGTTTTTTATGCCGCGTATCCATTAGAAATGGCTAACAAAAAATGGGCCATAAAAGAATTGTGTAAATGTGAAATAAACGGTAGAAGGCAGCGCCGACTTGGTATATATATATATCATTAAATATATATATTCTGTTAAAGTCTTCAGAAATAGATAGAATTATTTATAAAAATTGATTTTCACCCCGTTTTAAAAAATAATTAAAGTTCGAAAGTTGACGAAAGAACACATTTTGGATATATGTCTTGTCTATATATTTTTAACTTTTTCAATTCATTACGAATTCTGAAATTCAATAAATATTATACATAATTTTTGAGGCCTAGCAAATAATTGTCTAAGATTATAAGACATTAAAATTTATATAAAGCTCTACATACGACTTTTAATGTGTATATTTCAAATTATATTTGAATATAGCACCGGTAAATTGATGAAAATAATGTTATTACACGATTGCAAAATATATTTTGTTGTTAATTTACATTCTTCCTGAGTCAAGGGTATCTCCCAGCATTTACTTGTTTTTTTCGAGTCTCTTGCCAAAGTATGAGCAGTATAAAAAAGAAAAATCTATGGAATTCTAATATGATTGTAAGTATTACTATTATCATTTCCGCTGTTGGCGCCTCTTAACTGAATGAAAAGTTAATTGAAATCAAAGTAATGGCAATGGCCCTTGGCAATGGCCGAGTCCTGTCAAGTCCTGGCACCGAAGACAGCAACGGAGGCAGAGTGCTTTATCGGTTCGCTCACTGAATGTAAAATAAATTAAAAATTGTTAAAAGCAAAGCATTCAATTGCACAAGTGCTAATGGCCACGTTAATGAAATGGACCCCTGATTTTAACAGTGTTCTTCCCCCTATTCCATTATTTTTTTTTGTTACCCCTTCTATTTGCTGCTTGTCTGATGCCCTTTCCTTTTCGTTTTTTTCTTGCTGCCATTTCATTAGTTTTATGAACATTTGTTAGCCTTTGCACTTTGTCTTTTGTAGCAATATTCTTGTTGTTGTTGTTGTTGCATTTTAGTCGGTATCAAAGTAATGAAATCTACGACCAAAAAGGTAGCACAACTGAAAAACTTATCAGCTGGGGGTGGGCGGTGGGCGTACTCATGTGTCCTGTGTAGATTGAGCCTGAATTGCAATTCAGCAGCTGCTGGCAACTATTAAAAAAGGAGCAGGACAGGCCACACTGTCTGTCTACTCTTTGCTGTCCTTATGGTAGCTCTATCTATCTCATACACTCTCTCTATTTTTTTTCTTTTTACCTTTGCAGATGCATCATCCCATTCAAATGAAGCCTGCGGATAGTGAGAACAGAAATGGTAAGTTAAAAAAAATTACTAAAATGTAGAACTAAGGAAAACCTAATTGGGTGCCATCGACTGTACCATACTCTCTATAAAGTATTTTAATATCGTTATGGAAATCAAAAAGAATTATCTCAATTTGTCGATCGATAATGGTTAAAAATCCTACAAACATATATTTGTGTGTGTTTTTTTGAGATTTGAGATTTTTTAGAGATTTTTTATTTTACTAAACAAATATACCCTGTTTTCAGTCTGTAAACAGCGTAAAAAACTAAATTTTTTTTTGTCATTTGTCCTTTGTATGGCTGATTGCTAAGGCTGTTTTCAGGGTTTTTTTTTACGGCTATACCTTGTGGTAATCAGAACTTGTATCGCAGACATACGCCTACCATATGCATGAATAATGGACGGGCGGCAGACGGACGGTTGGCTTCTAGCGGGCCCACTAAATCGATTAGAGTCTTTGTCTCTGTCTGTTTTTCAGTCTCTTTTGCTGGCATTGCTTTGAATACGCACTGAATAAAAACAATTTCAATATGAGCACAAATCTTACCCAGACACGTGTCTGCTTTCGTATCTATCGCTATCTCTTTTATCCGCAAACTATTTGCCTCTCTTTCTGTCATAAATTATTGGTATATCCGGCGCGCTGTCAACAGCAACTAAAAAGCCAAACAACAACCGCTTGTTGACTAGGTGGCAACTCTGGTCAACCAAAGCCAAACAAGCTTTTGCGTGTTGAATTCCGAAATGAAAATCTTTATTCAGCCTTTTTACCGTTTTGGCCATGGCTAAGGCCAACAGCGGAAGCGAGTGCGACGCCATTTTTGCGACGTATTTCAATTTCGTTTCCGCTCTCGTTGAATCTATGGGATTGACTTAATTGTATCATATTAAGCAAATTATCGTTATAATTTGTTTATTTGTTTCAGCATCTTTTTTATTATTATAATTCATATTTATACATATATATACATATATGTATATTCATACATCAATTACAATCTTATATTTGAACCTGTATCTTTTGGTCTTCCTTACTTATTTTTGTAAAGCCTTTATATCTTATAGTTTCTATATGTTGTGCCCCTTTTCTATCCATACACTCGCATCTATCTAATCCACATCTTTTGCTCTTTTTTAAACACTTTAAGTGCTCAACAAGCACTACAAAATAATTTGTTTCTTGTTGTTGTCTTGTGCGTCACGCTGTACGCGTGACAAAAATAAATCACAAACTTAAAAATACGTAACATACAAATTTTATAGTAAATTAAGAGCAAAACCAAAAAAAAAAAATCGAGAAAGTATAGAAATCATGTTCTACTCGAGAGTGTCTCGTTGGGAGATACCCTGTGGTCAGAATTGCCTAATTTAAACTAAAAATGTATGTGTAACAGATGTTACAGATATTTACTACCTTGAAAACAATTAAAATAAATTTTATTTTGAGTAAAGAGTAGTAAAAATGTTGACAGGACTTCTTATAATTCTAGACTTTTTGGATTCATACATGCATCCTTTACATAACTTAATTATAACCAATCTTAACCATTTTCAAGGGCTACAGGGTATAAATATTGTGACAGTTTGAATTTGCAAATTCTCGCGGCTGCTTTACATGAAAATATTGTTAGAGAAAACTCAATTTAATATTTATTGAGCAATTACACTACGAATAATACGTTTGCAGGCGAAACATTGTCTTAGATAGCTTAGATCAGAGTTGTGCAAAGAAATTAATTTTAACAAGGCATAGAGACAAGGAAGCTATTAAATAGCAGATATACAAGATAGAATACCTAATACTCTGCAATGTTTATTGAAATATTTTGTTATAGAAATGAACCGAACTCCAAAAAAAAAAATATAAAAGGAATGTCTTTAATTTTGCATCCAATAAATAATTTATTATATTTAAAAAGTATCTTAATTTTGACACTTTAACTAAAAAAGTATTTGAATACTGAATTAAAATTTATTCTTACTTTTAGAGAGTAGAGCATATTTCGAGTGTTTATTTTTGCCAATATAAACATTAATGCCGCACAATTTCAAATGCCACACAAAATACACGCAAATGCAACAAGTGCAAAAACTTGCCTTACACTCGGCTACCCTTCCTCTTCC